>JAJKFI010031870.1:0-40204 GCA_029204185.1 Lerista edwardsae
ACACACACACACACACACACACACACACACACACACACACACACACAATCAAAAGTCTTCCTTTTTCCATAGAGTAGCCTCAGCCTGTAACCTACACCCTACCTTAGATAGGATTTCTTTACCTTAGATGATATTTCAGTCTGAAGCAGTCTTGGCGAATGACAAACCTCATTAGAAAAATAAGGAGGAAAAATAATATTCCTTGCCCTCTGATGTAAACCTATGCCTATTTATCTCAGATTGCATGGTTGTTTTTGTTTGCGGCGCACACACACACACAATTTACCTGAAATTGCTGCTTTGGGAGGGGAAAGGGTGTGTGCAGCTATGGGGTGTATGTGTGTGTGTGTGTGTGTCAATATTTGAAACCGCCCACTTACGTGGTGCTTTGATATATTTTCATTGTATTATCATCTATGTTTAAACAGCCCTGCAATCCAGGCTGACCTCTCCTTTCTGGGGCAAGTCAGAGCACCATTTACAGCCTTTTAAAGGTTTACTTGTGAAATGCAACAGCACTTTAAACCTGTTTCACTAAGGCCTCAAATTCTTTGCATCCTGGTGCATTTTAACATTACGACCACCACCTTCACACTGTCTTATTCTGTCCTATTCTCTGTTTCCACTTGGCCTATATCAGCCTTCCAGGATTAGCCTAATAGTAACAACTGTGGTTTTTCCTCCTAGAAGTAGAAACAGAGCATTTTACTAACTACAGCAGATTTTTTTTTCCCAGTTTGTGTACAGGGTCTAGTCATCTCTTCCAATAATATATCCAAAGTAGTTATGCAGGGGAGAAGGGCTGGGGGAATAGGACAAAGGCCAGAAACCTGTCGGAAAGGGTCACAGAGCCCCCCCTAAGCTATTTAAATTCACCAAATGTGACTATAGATCCTTAAAAACCTGCCATAAATTTTTTAAAAATGACAAACATAGACACTTTTTGCCACATTACAGCATACCCAGCACAGTTAAAGGCCTTTTTTTTACACTCCACGGCCCATAACTGAGTTCCTGTAACAACATCAGGTTTGTGAGTTATTTCTTTGTAAACAAAGCAACAATTTATAGTGCTGTTAAGAGCTCTCCTCCACCCCCGTTCTCAGGCTTTGTTTTCTCACATGGATGTATCCTCTTGCTCAACAGATATCAGGGAAATAGTTTATTTTCCCCTTTAAATCTTCTAATTTTTCCTAGAAACTTCACTCAGCCTTGTTGTTCTCAAACCTCACTTTTAAAGAAGAAGTTTTTCAGGATCCAAACTGCATGCCATGTTGCCTACTGACCCATAATCAAAATGCAGTGACCTTCTACCCTTTTTTTGCCCCTTGACCCATCCCGAATTCAATGCAGCCTTTATAAATTTGCAAATCCTTGGACATAAAGGGGATTTGGGGAGGCTTTGTTCTGCAAGGGTCCTAAAAGTGTGCATTTTTAATTAGACACAAAGGTGCAGCACACAAAGACTGGAGAACATGCTGGTGTTTCTTCTTATTACAGGTGGGGAAATGCCTAGACTAGATTGGATGGGGAAAGCAAAGCAAAATAAGAAAATTCTTTGCAGAAGATGCCCCAGAATCAGAGGAAGCAGCAAAAGGCAATTACAAACACACAAGATCCAAAGCCTATGGATTGTACCAAATTAGCAATGTGGTACAAATCACTTCTATGATGTAAGGAATAGCTAGGCCATAGTCTTCCAGCTTCCCTCATCTCCAAGGACTGGGGATCCTGATGATGATGGAGTGTGTGTGTGTGTGTGTGTGTGTGTGTGTGTGTGTGTGTGTGTGTGTGTGTGTGTGTGTGTGTGTGTGTGTGTGTGAGAGAGAGAGAGAGAGAGAGAGAGAGAGAGAGAGAGAGAGAGAGAGATTTGATCTGAAGCTACAGGCACATTCTCTTATCTCTCTTGCTATCAGCCAGTTTAAAGGACACCATAATTATGATTGCGATAAAAGCAAGACAATGCCTGCCTATTTGGACTGAATAAATAAGGAATGTTTACAACTCTAGAATGTTTCAATGGCAATTAAAGCCTGGCAAAGAAAACCTCCCCTCCTACTTATTCACTATTTTTAAAAAAATTATTTTCTTGTGGAGTAGAACAGCCTTTTAGAATGTTGGGAAGAGGAAGAGGGCAGCATTACAAAGGGGGACAGGAAAGATACACAGGCATCAAGCCTCCATAGCATCCCCTCCATTTTGTTGCTGCTTATTTCTACAACAGCACATATGTAAAGATTTAGTGGGCAAAGAGTGACTTTCATGTCTAGCAACACCTTTTAGGGCAATAGAGTTGGATTTAGTTCTTCCAGCACCCAGGGGGTATTAAATATGTTAGTGAAGTGGGTGCTGAATCCTCTTTTTCCGACCCACAACTAGGACCCAGAGATGCCTGAGATACCCCGGAGAGTGTGGGTTGGTAATCAATGTCTTCTTTCAGTGCATATGAGAGCCCCGGAAACAGAAGAGAAACAAAACCCCATCCCATTTGTTAAGACACAAGGATCAATTCAAATTTCCATTGTATCAGTAAACAGCATCATAATCAGATTAGATTGGGCACTAACACTTGTGATGCTGAGCATTAACCACCAAGTGAAATCTATAGAAGGAGTTTGTTTTAACCGTAACTTTAAAACAAACAAACAAACAAAAACACACACACACACACACCAAAAAAAAAAAAAAAAAAAAAAAAAACCCAGACAGAAAACAGCATTTCTCCCCTTCTAAAAATCTCTGATCCGATTTCCTCTCTTGGCACAATTCTGCCAGCTGTAACTCTTAACAAACACTTTCATCCTGAATGTCCTCTGCCAGCTCTTTTATTTTAATTCTATGATTCAAAACTTTTGTGTGAAAGCAGAAGGGCAATAGATTTCAAATGCAAGACAGTTTGAACACATGGCTCTGAAAAAAAAAACACGAAGACGTGCAAACTTTTCTTTCTCTCTTACAATTCAATTTTCACCTAAGCAGAGCTTCGTATTTCTTCCAGGCAATGGGGGCAAACGGGGCGGGGGGGGGTCCGAGTGCGTTTGCTGCTCGCTGGCTAGTTGCAGGCCCCCCTGTCCTTTTGAAAGTTTAGACCTTCAATACCCTTGCTTCTACTGGCAGAATTAGGATGGCCTTGGAGGGTCCTAAACGTGACCATTCACTAAGGCGGGGGGCTACAGCTTGCAACAACGTGCTCGGCAACTTAATCTTCCTCCAAAAAGGGAAGGGAGCGCAAAAGAATGGAATACAAACTCTCCCGACATTTCTAGTCACTTTCCAAGGTGGATTGGGTATTTTGCAGCCGATGGGAACGTCTGGATTTTGCAGCAAAAAGGAGAGAAGGTAAGTGTTTATCCCTGTAGCCCCCAGTCCGTGGAGAAACAATGAAAGAACAAAGGAAACCACTTCTCCCTGGAAGCGTTTTACATTTTCCTCCTCCATTTCCCATCGAGAAGGCAGTGGGGAGACCGGGGAGGGGTGGCGGGGGGATAGAACTGGTGCAACTTTTGGGTTTTGGAAAGGGTGTAGCGAGTGGCGTGTTTGAGAAATAAGAAGCCAATGGCGCGCCGATTTAAATACAAACATGTTCACACTGTTAAAGATCCCCACAGCCGCCGCCAGAAGTTGCTAATTTCAGGGCTGTGAAAAGTTGCTAAATAGTCTCTGTCGCCTTCACCACAAATAACATAACATTAAATTTAAAAAAAACCCTTCTTAAAACGCTTGCAGTCGTTCCGCTCCCGAGAGTTTTGGGGTTTGTTTTGAGCGATCCCTACAATGGGACGTTTTTAAACAGAGGCTGCCGTTCAGAGATTTACAAATATGCCGGAGTCGCGGAGTGATTTCAGAGTCGCCTTCGGCAAAGCGATCGGAACGAAAACTCAACTTTTCTTTGGACGATCAAGTCCATCGCAGGAGGTTTTGCGCGGCTGCGGGACGAGGAGGCGCTGCACCTAAGCCAACGGCGTGAAGGGCGGGAAGGCCGGCCCGGGTTTTGGTGGCGTTTTCATTCCCTCTCCCGCTTTGTGCTTGCTTGCTTGCTTTATTGACTTGTGTTTGCACCGGGCAGGGGCAGAAACCTTTGCGGCCCTTGGCAGCTCGCTGAAGGCGCCTCTCGCTTCCCCTGGGAGAATGAATGGAAGGAGCCCAGACGGGCGGCTTGGTGGTGGGGGAGCCCTCGGCTTGCCTCGCCCCTGCGTGGCCCTCTCGCAGCAGCCAAGGGGAGGAGAAGGGAGGCGCGGAGCCCCCATGTTTGTAAGCCCGCTTCCTTGACTGCTTTGTCCGGGAGCAGCGGGGGAGGAGATTGAGGCGAAGTGGCCCCAACTTCTGGGTACGCCAGTGTAATGCATCGCTGCATGGTTTCCCCCCCCATCCCAGCCGGAAGAGACACAGGGGCTGTGCAGCCGCAGGGAGCGAGAGCCGCTCGGGGAAGCCGCTGCTGCTCCCGCGCCACAAACAGCGCTCAGGCTGCAGCAGCAACTCCTCCTGTTGCCGCCGCCAAAGCTCCCGTCTGGGCTCTTTCCATTCATTCTCCCAGGCGCAGAGGGCGGGGCCTCCAGGCCGTTGACCTTTCACCCCCGCCTCCTCTCCTTCGCCTCCCTTCGGCGCTTCCTTTCACTGCTCGGCCACTAGCTTACCCACAATCCGCTGCGTCGGGCATGCTCGTGCCGAGCTCGAGCCTCTCGTAATCGCTCCTCTCGACCCCGCCTACTTCGCTTCTCCCCTGCGCGGTTCCCAATCGCCGGGCTGTCGGAGGCCGCGACAGGCTGCTACTCCCCGCACGGCCGCTAGGGGCGGCCGCTCACAAGAGAGATGCTGTGCGGTTTGACAGTCCAGGAGAGCCTTTCTGTTGCTGCTGATAATAATAATAATAATAATAATAATAATAATAATACCAGGCTGTGGATGAAGCATATCACAGTGGTCCCCATTGTCATCGGAGCACTGGGAACTACATTGAGAAATTTCTCAAACTATATGGAAAAGCTACAGCTCCCTACCATCACACCCCTGGAACTGCAAAAGACGGCACTGCTTGGAACATCATACATTCTGTGTAGATATTTGGTTGATACCTAGGTATCCCGTGGAGACCCGTATCAGACCAACAATACCAGTCAGTTATATTTGGGTGATCTTTTTGCTCTACTGTCTGTGTTTCATGCGCTTTTATAACAACAACAACAACAACAACAACAACAACAACAACAACACCCAGCATATAACAGCCCAGTCACATGTGAGGCTTCCTTTCATGTATTCAAAATTGAGGTGACTTTTTTTATTTTAGGTAATAATAATAATAATAATAATAATAATAATAATAATAATAATTCCCAACAACAATAATTAATTGCATTTATAGAATACCCCTGATGCATGTCATAAATCAGGATTATTAACAATAACAACAGTAATAGTGGTGGAAGAAGAATGAAGATTCTGGAGTACACACAAGGAGATTACAATAAGTTATTATGTGTGCAGGGAGCTGAGCTTGCAGGAGAGGGAGAGGGCTTCCCCAAGGCGAAATGCTGCAGTTAAAAGTCCTTACATCCCACCATGAATATTGTGACCATGTAGTTGTGAGGAATTGTCCTCTGCAAATATTTCTGTTATGATGACTCACTGCACTTCCAAGTCAGTATTGCAGCGTCTACTAATTCCCCCTCCCCCATTGCCCAAAAGGCCAACTTTGAAGCAAAAGATTTGGAACACTTTGTTTCTGCTTTTCCGCCTAACTGTGGTTTTGGGGGGGCGGGGGGAACGCGGCAAAATGCGTCAGTGGCTGACTTGCTTCCTCATCCTTCAGCTTTTAGCAACTGTCTCCCCACACCTCTGGAAAAAAACAATTTTCACCTCTCCATCTCTTTAAAAAAAGTATTCTAAATGGATAGCGAGAGCCCGGGAATTGTTTTCTTTGCGTGTTGTGGAGAGCATCTACGTGGAAATACCAAATCCAGGCACAGCCCTTTGCTTTTCAGTTGTGGTTTTCCTCCTTCTCTAGCTATTTCAGAGCAGCAGAGGACGATCCTCATAATCTGAGCTAATGCTGCTGCAGCTGAGGCAGCCTCTGTTATGCCACCCGCTTCTGGCCTTGCCTGTCCCCAGAGCTTGCTGCATAGCATGGAACTCTTGGCATTCAGATGCACATACAAAGGCAACAGCATCTGGACTATCTTCAGGTCACTGGCTGTTGTTTTCCTTTCTTTTAAGTCTTTCTGAACTGGGGGATCAGGACAAGATTGAAGTGCAAACTAAGAAACCTAGGCAGAGTTTACAGAGATCCATTAGGGAGACGGGGAGGGGGGTTCTGCCTGGGACAGTCCAAATAACAGTTTTTGAAAAATCAGCAAGACATATGAAGAGAGGACCAAAATGGTGATCGAATGCAAAGTAGCAAAAGGTTTCCTGGAGGATAGAAATCCTCCTAAATGAAGACATTTGCTGCGCCAGGTTTGTGTGAGAGCCTGGGCATCCCGCAAATGACTGAAAAAGGCATTATTATAATGTGACTTGCTTGGCACATTCCTACTGATGATATAATCGATGCACACAAATTCTTAGGAAAAAAGATTTAGTGTTTTTCACACTTAAAGCATAATCAAAGACTGATGCTCTGTGAATGGTTAATGTTTGGAGCCGGTTGTTGCTTGCCTGTTGAATTTGACTGACAAGTGTTTCCTACACCAGTCAGAATCTGGTCTATATGTCACCTCCCCCTGCCATGTGAACAGGTTTGGGAATTGGACTGTTATAAGCATCGTTTTGGGGTCTATACCAGAAATAGATGAAGAATCAAATTCTGACAGTATGAACTTGCTTGTACACATTAAAACCCCTGCCCAACTCTATGGTGGTGTTTGACAAGTGTTTTTTTTCCCCAAAACTGTTCCAGACAAAAAGGCACACCAAATGCATTCTGGTTGGCACCCACAAAACTTGAATCCCAGTCCCACTTCAGGAGAAATAATTAGATTTGAAATTATGATTAGGAATATTTATATACTGCTTTTCAACAAAGTACAAAGTGGTTCACATGGCAAAATAAATCAGTGAATGGTTTCCTGTCCCCAAGGGGATCACAGTCTAAAAAGAGGTATGCAGAAAAGATACCAGCAGCAGCCACTGAAAAAGATGCCATGCGGGGGGGGGGGGAGGAACTGTTCTTCTTCTGCTAAATATAAGAGAACACCACTTTAAAAAGGTGCCTCTTTGCCTAGTTAGTAGGGCCTTTTGATGGAAAGTGCATTACTTGGAAATAAGTTCAATCAAATGATTTGTATTTAAAGTGTTCAAGATGTTAGAATATAATCCACAAACCGTTCATTGTGGATCAAACTTGTTGGATTACTCCAATAAGCGGGTTTTTGTATGCGCTGTATTACAACCTTAGGTTGCAATCTTCCTGGCATTTATTCAGAAGTGAGCCCGGACACTATCAATGAACTATTGTCAGTAAAGTGTGTATAGGATAAAGTAGCTGGAGTTTTGCAAGGCAAGGCTTAAATTCATTTGTTGAAGATTGCAATCCAATGTACATTTTCCTGAGTAAATACTCAGTGCCCTACATCTAAGTAGACATGCGAGAACTTTTACTTAACTGGACTGTGAATCAGGTTGCCAGCTAATTGCCTCTAATTTCCCCTCATTCACATGTTTCTATTTCCACATTCCATGGTTTGGCCAAAGAATTACTTGATTAGTAACAAAAAGATTTTAGGTGTCAAATATAAGGCAGTTTAGAGGGGGGGAAAGGATGACAATATATTCTGATTGTAACAGTGTGCTAGTTAAAAACCAATAAAAAAAAACAAAATATCCTGAAAATGGAGTAATTAAAAATACTGAAATGATTTTTTTGAATGAGGCGCAATTTTAGATTTATCTGAGAAAACGGTAAAGCATATCATCTAGAAAGCATCTTTCCTTCTTTCAATCTATAACAAAAGAAAGCCTAAATGTATGTTCAGTATGTTGTTTTCATATACAAGAGAATTGAGTAAGTGGTTAGCTGACGATTGGGTTTTTTTTCTGGTCAGCAGTAACTGGCTGGTATGTTTTATCTGAAATAAAAACATGCTTGCACTTCTTTCTGAAGAAGATAGCAACTTGTGGGTCTGCTATTTTGGAGCAAAACTACTGAGCGGTTAATATCATTTCCTTGGCGGGTGAAGACCAAGGGCAGATGAGTTAAATATATTGCAGGATATGGACAGGGCAGATGAGTTAAATATATTGCAGGATATGGACAGATTGAGTTCAGGTCCCAGCAGAAATATCTGGATTTAAACCAAGTTGGGGATATATAATAAATCAGCTTAATTTCGAGTTGTTGAAATGGGCCTTCTGAATAAGTTGCATAGGATAGGCTGCCCCTTGGATGTGGAGCTGGTCTTTCCAGGAGTGTTTCCCAAGAGTTTGGCTCAGTGGGACTGGAACTGAGGTTCTCCTGTCAGGACTTGTCCTGTTTTGATCGATGGTATTCCATCCCCCCCCTTTCATGGATCACTGCCTTGTCGTGGCGAAGGGGCTTGAGTAGCTCAATGAAGCTGTGAGCTATGCCATGTAGGGTTACCCAAGATGGACAGGTCATAGTAGAGAGTTCTGACTAAACGTGATCCGCTGGAGAAGGAAATGGCAACCCACTCCAGTACTCTTGCCAAGAAAACCTCATGGATTACAAAACTAAAAGGCTAAACGATATGACACTGGAAGATGAGACCCTCAGGTCGGAAGGTGTCCATTATGCTACTGGGGAAGAGCAGAACACGAGTACTAGTAGCTCCAGAAAGAGTGAAGTAGCTGGGCCAAAACCGGAAGGAAGCTCAGCTGTGGATGTGTCTGGAAGTGAAAGGAAAGTGCGATGCTGCAAAGAGCAATACTGCATAGGAACCTGGAACGTCAGATCTATGAATCAAGGTAAGTTAGATGTAGTCAAACGTGAGATGTCAAGGCTGAACATCGACATCATGGGAGTTAGTGAACTAAAATGGACAGGAATGGGAGAATTTAATTCAGATGACCATTATATCTGCTACTGTGGGCAGGAATCCCTTAGAAGAAATGGAGTAGCCTTCATAGTGAACAAGAGAGTGAGAACAGCAGTACTGGGGTATAATCTCAAAAGTGATAGAATGATTTCAATTCGGATCCAAGGCAAACCTTTCAACATCACAGTAATCCAAGTCTACGCCCCAACCACTGGTGCTGAAGAGGAAGAAGTTGACCGTTTCTATGAAGACCTAGAACAGCTTCTAGAATTAACACCCAAAAAAGATGTCCTTCTCATCATAGGGGATTGGAATGCTAAAGTAGGCAGTCAAGAGGTAATAGGAGTAACAGGCAAGTTTGGTCTTGGAGTACAGAATGAAGCAGGGCAAAGACTGATAGAGTTTTGTCAGGAGAACACATTAGTCATAGCAAATACCCTTTTCCAGCAACACAAACGGCGACTGTACACATGGACTTCACCAGATGGTCTACATCGAAATCAGATTGATTACATTCTTTGCAGCCAAAGATGGAAAAGTTCCATACAGGCAGTCAAAACAAGACCTGGAGCTGACTGTGGCTCAGATCATCAGCTTCTTCTTGCCAAATTCAGGCTTAAACTGAAAAAAGTAGGGAAAACCGCTAGGCCCTCCACGTATGACCTAAATCAGATCCCCTACGAATATACAGTGGAGGTGACAAATAGATTTAGGGGCTTAGATTTGGTAGACAGAGTGCCTGAAGAACTTTGGACGGAGGTCTGTAACATTGTACAGGAGGCAGCAACTAAAACCATCCCAAAGAGGAAGAAATGCAAGAAGGCAAAGTGGCTGTCTGACGAGGCTTTACAAATAGCTGAGGAAAGGAGAGAAGCCAAAAGCAAGGGAGAAAGGAAAAGATATACCCAACTGAATGCAGATTTCCAGAGAACAGCAAGGAGAGATAGGAAGGCCTTTCTAAATGAGCAATGCAAAGAAATAGAGGAAAACAACAGAATGGGGAGGACTAGAGATCTTTTCAAGAAAATTGGAGATGTCAAAGGACAATTTCATGCTAAGGTAGGCACAATAAAGGACAAAAATGGCAAGGACCTAACAGAAGCAGATGAGATTCAGAAGAGGTGGCAAGAATACACAGAGGAACTCTATAAGGCCGATCTCAATGTTCCTGATAACCACAGTGGTACAGTCACTGAGCTCGAACCTGACATCCTGGAGAGTGAAGTCAAGTGGGCTTTAGAAAGCCTCACTAACAACAAAGCTAGTGGAGGTGACAGCATTCCAGCGGAATTACTCCAAATCTTAAAAGATGATGCTGTCCAAGTGCTGCTCTCCATATGCCAGCAAATTTGGAAAACCCAACAGTGGCCACAAGACTGGAAAAGATCAGTTTACATTCCAATCCCAAAGAAGGGCAATGCCAAAGATTGTTCAAACTACCGCACCATTGCACTCATTTCACATGCTAGCAAGGTCATGCTCAAAATCCTACAAGCTCGGCTTCAGCAGTATGTGAATCGAGAACTACCAGATGTACAAGCTGGTTTCCGAAGAGGCAGAGGAACTAGAGATCAAATTGCCAACATTCGATGGATCATGGAGAAAGCCAGAGAGTTCCAGAAAAACATCTACCTCTGCTTCATTGACTATGCTAAAGCCTTTGATTGTGTGGATCACAACAAACTGTGGCAAGTTCTTGAAGAGATGGGAGTACCAGACCACCTTATCTGTCTTCTGAGAAACCTGTACGTGGGCCAGGAAGCAACAGTTAGAACTGGACATGGAACAACCGACTGGTTTCAAATTGGGAAAGGAGTACGACAAGGCTGTATCCTGTCACCCTGCTTATTTAACTTATATGCAGAGTACATCATGAGGAAGGCAGGGCTGGATGATTCACAAGCTGGAATCAAGATCGCTGGGAGAAATATCAACAACCTCAGATATGCAGACGACACCACTCTAATGGCAGAAAGTGAGGAAGACTTAAAGAACCTGCTGATGAGGGTGAAAGAGGAAAGTGCCAAAATTGGCTTGAAGCTCAACATTAAAAAAACTAAGATCATGGCCACCACTCCCATCACTTCCTGGCAAATAGAAGGGGAAGAAATGGAAGCAGTGACAGACTTTATCTTCCTGGGCTCCAAGATCACCGCAGATGGTGACTGCAGCCATGAAATTAAAAGACGTTTACTTCTTGGGAGGAAAGCTATGGCGAACTTAGACAACTTAATCAAAAGCCGAGACATCACCCTGCCAACAAAGGTTCGCATAGTCAAAGCTATGGTTTTCCCAGTAGCTATGTATGGCTGTGAGAGCTGGACCATAAGAAAGGCAGAGCGCCGAAGAATAGATGCTTTCGAATTATGGTGCTGGAGAAGACTCTTGAGAGTCCCCTGGACTGCAAAGAGGTCCAATCGGTCCATCCTACAGGAAGTCAAGCCTGATTGCTCCCTGGAAGGACAAATGCTGAAGCTGAAGCTCCAATACTTTGGCCACCTGATGAGAAGAGAGGACTCTTTAGAAAAGACCCTCATGCTGGGAAAGATTGAAGGCAAAAGGAGAAGGGGGCGGCAGAGGATGAGATGGTTAGATAGTGTCACCGAAGCGATGAACATGAAATTGGGTGAACTCCGGAAGCTAGTGGAGGACAGGGAGGCCTGGCGTGCTGTGGTCCATGGGGTCGCGAAGAGTCGGACACGACTTAGCGACTGAACAACAACAATTCCATCCCCCCCCCCTCCTGCAACCAATCGCTGAACGGAATTGAGGGGGGGGTTGATTTGTGTTTTTGGCTGGGGCTCATTGTCACCCGCAGGAAATAAGTGTGCGCTGTTTCCATTCGAGGAGATGCAGAGCCTCTGCTTTTCCTCTAGGCAGGGCTCAAGCTGTATAGTAGGAGGAAATAATAAGCAGGACTGGGGCCAGCTGGCAGGGCAGTGGCAGCAAAGAGGTTTTGCGCGGAGTCCTCGCAGGTCGTCCTAATTGGAACCCCGGACCTCGGATGAGAGGCGAGGCGCTGAGCTGGCGGGCAGCCAAGCCCAATAATCCCACCCCTCCCTCCTCAAAGCCCTTTGCATTGTGCTTGATGAGAGAGGTTGAGGGTGAGCAGGTGAAAGAATGAATTTGTGGGTGTCGCTTACAAAATGAGAGTCAATTGAGAGGCCTGCTTGCGGAAGGCGAAGTTCGCTGGCAGGCAGGAGGGCTCAGAAGGAGAAGAAAAAGCTGCTGCTGCTGTTCTTCCAAGGGCGGCTCCGCCAGAGCAGCCAGGCCTAGCAGCGCCAACAGGAGGGCCTGCGAGCAAGCCTGGGGAGGAAGAAGCAGCAGCAGCAGCAGCAACAGCAGCCAGCAGGGACGCCGAGAGCGCAATGGGAGATGGGAGGGCGTCTGACGAGAGCGGGGAAAGAAAAGGGGCTGCGGGCGGCAAGGGAGGCTGGGAAAGGCGGTGGGAGCCGCCAGGGAGCTGTGGGCTCATTCAGGCAGGAAGTGCGGAGGGAGGGAAGGTGCTTGGTTGCAGGCGGCCGGGGCCAGGCGGCGGCAGTGGATGCGTGAGCCGGGCTGCAGGAGGGCAGAGGAAGTGGAGCCGCAGCTCCTTTTCCTCCAGCAGCCCCCATTGTTCGCAGGGAAGCTGCTGCCGCCGCCGCCTGGTTCGCTGGCAGCCGGAGGCTAGCCTTGTCCTGCTGCAAAGGTGAAGGAGCAAGCCGAGCCTTTTCCTTTTTCAAAATTTTGCTCCCACAATTGGGGGAGAGGCGCGGGTGTGCTTTCGCTTTCCCCGCCGCCGCCGCCGCCACTTTTGGGTTTCCAACCAACTGCTGAGCAAGTCCTCCTACAAGGGGCTTTATATTTTGTAGCCTCTTTTTGGGTGTGTGTTTGTGCTTTCGTGCTGTTCACTGAGGAAAGCTCCAGTAAAAGCTCTGTAGCTCTCGAGGGCCTCCGCCGAAGGTAAAGACCCCGCCAAAGAGAGCGCTCTGCTGATACAAAGGGAAACATCTGGTCGGTGGTGAATATTTAGAACAGGACTTTGGAGAGTGAGAGAGAAAACGGCGGCAGGAAAGAACTGGGGGGAGGGGGAGAAAAAGACGAAATGCCCGCAGAATTAAATTTAAACGAAGCGGGTTTAAGGAAGGGGAGTTGGAAGAGAGCGGGTTTTTTGTTGTTGTTGTTGTTGTGTTGCCAAACTTCAGAAAGAGTGCTGGATCTTGTTCTTTGCGAATTCTCACAAAAAAATAAAGTTAGCACTTTTTTTTCCATACAAGACAAAAGGCCTCGCTTTAAAAATGCTTTCTCCTCTCAAAGAGACCAACCAACTAACCAAAAACGTTATTGCACGATTTTACTCCAAGCTGAGTCTTGCTCCTCTTGGTTACTCTGAGGAAAATGAACTAACCAGAATTTAGGAAACACTTCCAAGAAGTGTGGGTAATTCTTCTGAAGGGAATGGAGTAATGGTGTTCCAGCTAGAGTGACCTGCCTAGGACAACAACAAAAGTAATGGAGCCTACATTTTGGGAGGAAAAAAAAGAGGGCGGTTGTACTCTTAATCTATTTTTTTTTTTGTTAGAAAGGTGCTTTCTAGAGAAAGCGGGTGTTCTCTGTTGTTTCACAGAGTTTGAGGACACTGTACTTTAAAATACAAAATTAATCTCTAAATATTGTATTTTCTTGTTCTCTGAGGGGAAAAAAGCCTTTTATTGAAGTTCTATACTGCAGGAAAGAGGTCAACAGGGCTAACTGAACACCATGAAGCAGAAAACATTTGGTAGTTATCTGGATGCAGCAAGGACCTGGCTTTTTGTTTTTCTCTTTTCTTTGATATTTACTGACTTGGGGACCTTCACTTAAAGACGGAATAAAAACAGTGATTAAAAAACATCCCAGAATATAGAATATGCATATTTTGAAACATATAGTTAAGGAAATGAACGTATGTAAGACTTCTGGTAGCCCCTCCTCTTATGAATATTTAGTGACCACTAGACTAACTTTTAAAATATACCTCTGAGGAAAGCCCTTAAAAAAGCACACACAATTTCTCTGAAAAATAAAAGGATTTAAAATTAAAACTATTGTGAGAGAGAGAAAAATGTTTCAAACAAGGTGAACACCATGGTTGTCTTTTTTTCTTCATTTTAATATTTTAATCTTCCTTCTTGCCAAATGGGTCATATTTTTTAAAACATGAGAAGTGTAGCTAGCATGAAGTGAAAAATCGCAGACCGACTCTGAAGTGCCACAGTGAGACTGACAAAATGTGATCCGAGGCTTGTGCCCTTAATTCGCTTGGAATGTTAAGCTTCCCAAGATACTCCCCACCAATGTGGTCATGTTAGCTTTTCTCTGCGTTAGTAGGTGTTTTTTAATGGTTAAAAATTATGTGGGAGCAACAGCACCTGTACTTTTGCATTTATAGAACTGAGATTAAAAATGAGCGCTTTGTATTAGAAAATAAAACATGTTGCTGGAAAGAGGGTTTTTTTTTTTTAAGTTGCATTGGTTACTCCTTTCATGGACACAATACAATTAATTAACTTGGGTGTGTTTTTGAGATTGGTTAATAGTAGCCCAACTTGAGGATAAAACTCCTTAAATACAACATATAACATGATTTTCCCAAAGTGGATTAATATAATTGATATCTCCTGCAGAGATGTCTCATGTATTGCAAGCTGCTTTAATCTCTCAGACTAATTTCTCTCTCTTCTATGCACAGTTTCTAACTATAAAATGTTTATTAGGACACAGCCATACTGAAATAGCTTTATTTTATACATACTTGATTAGGAACCAAACTTGTTTCTCAGCAGAAAAAAATCAAATTTTTAAATGGGGGAAAAACAATGTGAGTTACATTTGCAAAATATGCATCATTACAAACTTCTGTTTTTGTGTACAAAAAGTATACAGACACTTGAAGTTTATTTTTGGGTGCATGAAGGATAAGGGGATAGAATCCTTTTCAAATGTGCTACAGGAAAAAAAGTAACAATTCATGCCATCTAAATCTTTATAGGCCTTTTGCAAAAAAAAAAATGTGTTACATTTAAACCACATGTAGTCTAAACTACAGGGTTTATTGACACAGTTGCCCCCCCCATAAAACTTTTTTCTACTGTTGAGTACCCTCAGCATTAATTTATTAAATGTTATTTCCACTCCCACAAAAAAATCATTACATTACTATAATTGTCCTATTTTTGCATGTGAACCCAAAGAAGCACTTTAAAACATTTTACTGAAGAAAATTAAAATGTAATGTGTTGAAATTGTTAAAGCAATGTTTACATACCCTGCTGTTAGAAAAATAAAAATTTTACACTACAATTTATTTTCTTAGAGTTTTTAATTTAAGTTTTTTTCCTGTAAGAAAAACCTTTGCTTCATGTTTACAGTAAATCTCAGGCTAAAATTAACAATTAAATACTAGCATAAACCTAACAGAAGAAGTACTTGAAAAACAACTATTTCATCCATTGTTGCTGCTAGTTAAATAGCATTGCCAAAAGCCTCCTGAGGTGATAGTGCAATTTAAAACAATATAATGGATGCTTTAAAAAAAAAAAAACCAGAAGAAAGCTTCCCAGTGAATTAGAGCTTTTACACTAGATTTGAAGGGAGTTTCAAACAATGCCATCCACAGTCATGCTTACATTAATAGGTAGTTTTGGGAGCACACAGCTGACATAACCTTGTACACACAAATTGCAAAATGTGTAAATATATTCAAAAATGTAATTGAAAGATGAACTAGATCTGTTAAGTTGCTCTACAAATTCTGTATCACTGGATAGTATTCCAGACCTATGAATGCATGCAAAATTAACAAGAAACTATATTTCTACTGGTTTAATTTTACTTAGAAACCCTACAAAAACATTTACTTGCATGTAAGTTCCATTAACATCAATTGGAAAGTAGACTTATTTAGGATTGAAGTACTGAACACGCAGCAAGGTCTATATGGGATTTTTTAAAAAATAGGATAACTATTTACTTCATCAACTGAGCATGGATGGAAATTCAAGCCAATACAACTTGGATATACTGTAGTTTTAAATATAGCAGTATTTAAAACACATTAATGTGCATGGGTCAAAACACAAGTGTCACACTCCACATTGTGTGAACTGACCATTATGCATTCATATCCTAGGATTAAGCAACAGCAACGTTAACATTTATTTTGATTAATACTACATATTTTCAAGTTCAGCAGACTGATAAAGAAGGCTAAGAAAGTGCTGTATAGTATTTAAAATAGATACACACAAATATGACCTGCCAATTTGATATCAACAAGTACTTGTTGTTCCTAACATTTCTTTAATGGCATTTTTTCTCTTGTACATCATAGCTTCCTGTGTCCAGGTAAAGGTTAAGAATAAGTTTGGACACAGATTCAATTTAGAAATCACTTTAAAAGTTGTTAAGAAAGGCCTTCAGGCAAACCCTTATTCTCACCCCCACCCCTCAAAAACAAACAGCCCTGACACAACTTCTCTATTCTTCCTCTCTTCACCTCTGCTAATTATTTTCAGGATAAGATGAAAAAGGAATGTGTATGTTTGAAGGGTTTATTTTTGTTTTGCTCTCTTGTATTTGCTTTACTTCAAAAATTAGTGCCGTATGAATATTACAAAAATTGCATCTGATTTAATTGATAGTATATTTCTGACAAAGAGGTGATTAAGCAAGACAGGCCCTCTTTTACCCAACAAGCACACAATGTGCTGCTGATGCTTCTTTAAGAATAAATAGCAGCACACAAAGCAAGGGAATTGCTTGTTAGGTAATTTGAATTTTAAACCAATGTTATTTATTTTTAAATATTAAGATTTAGGTGATCCAGTAAATGAAAAGTTCTAAAAACATTTTTTGCAAGCACACTTCATTCTAGTACTGAGAAGCTGATTAACTGGACATGTTTACAAAGAAGTAAGACCCACTGAGTTCAATTGCACTTACCCCTAGTAACTGTGTTTAAGATTATCACCAAAGTATTTTAATAGATTGCTATTTTGCCACTGCTCACACTAAGAATAAAAGCAAACTAACCAGACAAATCTAAAATGATAAAGATGGCAGAAACTATGTGCATCAATATTTCCCTTTTCTCAGGAGCTATTTGAATTTTTTTTCTTAAAGTTCTTTACCGTTGCTTTGCAATTTTGAAATACAGAGCAGTTAACAATCTTTACATGAGTTCTTTTTCTAATGGCTGTATTCCTACATGTGAATGCACATGAATACCAGCAATACGCTCTGAATTTTTAAGAAGCATTACCCATAGCATGTCAACCTTACAATGACTGCATTCATAAAAAAAACACATCCTAATACTCCAACACTAAAAATGTGTCTTGAGAATAATTCCTAGTGATTTCAGTCAAACTTGCCTCCAAGTAATGTGCTTAGGAATGGGATGTAAAAACTTTGCACATTCATATCATATGGATGTTAATGGCATGCTATGTGTAGTACATTGTGATAAAGCCTCTCTCTTCCTATTTTGCATTTCAATGGTT
The DNA here is from genome assembly GCA_029204185.1 of Lerista edwardsae. NCBI lineage: Eukaryota > Metazoa > Chordata > Lepidosauria > Squamata > Scincidae > Lerista > Lerista edwardsae. The sequence continues at coordinate 17,513 of JAJKFI010031870.1, forward strand.
CCCTCCAAATGCATTGTTTTACAAACTACCAAGAGCCTATCTACATTTTACAATCAAGATTTCTGCAATAGTATATAAACTATTGATGATGGACTTTCTTTAGATCCATGTATTTTCATTCTAGAAACAGAAGTAGCTAGTACAATCAAACAATTAAAAATTAAGCTAGCACCTCATCAAATAATATAATACATTATAATTTGATATTTGCAAAACTGGAGTTTTGGATTCATCATTCTGTTCACACCAGAGAGAGATTTAAGAAGTACCTTTATTTTAAATGCATACAAGAGTTTAAAAATACATTTCTACAGTATGCATTTAATTTGAGACAGCTCTTGTAGTATAACTTTCAGTTAATGTAGCTTCACATTTTAGGAAGATCAAAATTCAATGTGATACTAAGTGTAAAATAATCAATTGGAAACATGTTAGCTCTCAATAGAAAAAACCTTCAGGATGGTTTGCAAAGTTGGAAAGAAACATAGGCTGCAATTTTATTATAATATACAAAGTATCCCTTCATTCGGTGGATTATTGTGTGTTTTGCAAATAGTAGAACTGTGGCAGGGCTCACTGCTTGTATCTCCATAACAGACTTTCTGAAATTTCCTTGTATCCCTGACATTCATTCTCCCAGGACTACCTTAAAGCCCCAACTCCTCCATTTTTAGCCTCCTGGAACAGCACCTACAAGAATGGGGCTGGCTTGTTGAAGAATGTTGCTTGAGACACACTGCACCATAGTGGGGTGGTTGATATCTATTCTTGTTTTGGTGTCCATTAAAAGGTAGTATCTACCAGGATTCTCTGAAGAAGAGAAAAAATTAAATAAACATGAAATTGATTAGTCTCTAAGGTGCCACAACATTTTTATCTAGGATTTCCGTTAGGCCACAATTTTATTGTTGCTGTTAACAAAATCACAGGACATACTTTTTAGAAATTAGATACCATTTTCAGGATGGTATAATATAACCTTGGAATACTTTCACCCAGGGCCACAGTTCAATTAAGGCTGCAGTTTGCTATGCAAACCTATCTAATAGTAATCCTGGCTGAATACAGAAGAATTTACTTCTGAGTAAATATGCATAGGAACATGTTGCGTGTTGAAACATTTAGATAATAAATGGATTTAATCCCATTAAAGTCAATGGAACTGAATCAGTTTAAATGCAAGTACTTTGGTTTAACAGGATCCCAGCTGTTTTAGCGCAATCAAATCTTTTTAAAATCATTTAGTAAAATGTGTGGTTTTCATTATGTCAAGACACTAGTAAGTTATATGTCTGCATTTTTCCAAGCATTTTTCTTTGTAGGAGTACAAATCAATAAAGAATTTTACACCATTGCTATATTTTAAGTACACTAGATTTTACTGTATTTTACTTTGCCCCTACAAACAGACATACACATACACCTTCTTTTAAACAATGGATCAGAGTGATTTTGTAAAGCTGTTGTAGGATATTCATGCAATTTATCAAAAAGTTAAAGGTAGGCTTTCAGAGATATTGCCATGCATGGTCATGGAGGAATGTTCAGCAGTTCAAAAACATTCAGATGGCCCTGTTATGTTAATCAAAGTGTTTAGCAAAGCCTTCCATAGGAAATGACACTCACCACTCCCTTTCCCTGTCCCCTGTCCTTCCTCCTCTATCTACAAAATTTCACTTCAAACTTTCAAGGACAGCAAAGCCTGACCAAGATAAACTTCAGGCTCTGATATTTCAGGGAAACTCTTCATAAGCCCTCACTAATCAGCAGAGGTCTGAGTGCTCATTACTTTGCAATCCCAACTTGAATTTAAACACATTTGAGACAATGGTGATAATTAAGGGCCAAATCCTATCCAATTTTCCAGCCATGGTGTATAGCTGCCCCAGTGGGGTGTGTGTTGCATTCTGTGGTGGTGGGGACGGTCATGGAGGCCTCCTCAAGGTAAGGGAACATTTGTGCACTGCAGCTGCATCAGCACCAGAAAATTGGATAGAATTGGGCCCTAAGGCTGCAATCTTAAACACACTTACCTGGAAGTAAGCCCACTGAATACAGTATAAGTAATCTAAATACAGTACTGAGTAATTCTGAGCAAACATATTTAGGATTGCACTGTTAATAAAGCTGTTTTAAATAGACTTCATGTCCTCCAATAAGGCCACCTTGCAAAATCATCATAAAAATGCACCAGCCTATGCACAAAGTCAGTTTGTCATTTAGCATGACACTGGAAACAAATCAATGGTATTTTACTTGTGATTCTTTCCCTTCACCTTCCTCCTCACAAAAGTACTAGCCCTCAGGCAAACAGAGAAGTAGAATGTTGCAAAGCTGCATTTAATCTCCTTTCAGTCTTAACAGTAGTCACAATTAGTTCCTTCTGCTACAGTCATACCTGTTTACAATGGATAATTGAAAAGCTGGGGATTTTCCTCTATGCTGATAACCTCAACCATCTCGTTTTCACTCTGCTTTTTGAAATATATAAAAGCTAATCAACAACCATTGATCAGAATCTGGAAATATGTCCTTTTAAGTTAATCTAGATAACAAAAATATTTAAGATATGTATGCATGCCTGTATGTGTGTGTAGAGGATTGAAGCAGCCTGTTTGATTTTCCTGTTGTCTGTACTGCTCAATCCTAGCTTAACTATCACACAGAGAGACCTATGCATGTTTGGTACTTAGTGATATGGTGAGATCAAGATTGAGTGTAAGTATGTTTATTTCAATAGGATTTATTCAAAATGGTATTTAGGTTTGAGGAATGTGAATGCATTAGTCAAACTGAAGGAAGTAAACATGACAGTCAAAATGAAAATAATGTACTATGCAGATACAAAGTGAGGGAAGAGATGCAAGACTGTAAATTAGCAAAAGCATAAAATTACATAATAAATATATGGGTATGATAAAATTACTAAGGCTATAAAAATAAGGACTACCAGAAGAAATTCTAGTAAGGTAAGCCTATGCCACAGTAAAATAATCTGTAATATGTCACAAGATACTTAACAAAGAGATAATAGAAATATGGAACTTTTAAAAATAGAATGATGTATTTTGATATAGGGTCATGGTGGCACTGTGGGTTAAACTGCTGCTGCTGGGCTTTCTGACTGGAAGGTTGGGAGTTCAAGACCATGTGATGGAGTGAGCTCCCATTGCTTGTCCCAGCTCCTACCAACCTAGCAGTTCGAAAGCACATACAAATGCCAGTAGATAAATAGGTACCACCAGCGGTGTCATCTACTCACCAGTAGATGGTACGCTGGGTGGGACTTAGCGTGATTGACAGCCCGTCCACTCACTTCTGCTTTCTTCGCGCTCCCCGCACGGCTTTCCCTCGCCTCGGAGGGGGCGCCTGCTCACCCGGCGCGCCCCCCACCCATCCCCCCTGGCAAGCAGGCGCTCCCTCCGAGGCGAGGGAAAGCCGCGCGGGGAGCACGAAGAAAGCGGAAGTGAGTGGACGGTCTGTCGATCATGCTAAGTCCCGCCCAGCGGTACATCTACTGGTGAGTAGATGACACCACTGGGTACCACTTAGGTGGGAAGGTAACGGCGTTCCGCACGCTACGGCATATAGTCATGCCGGCCACATGACCATGGAAGCTTGTCCTCTGACAAACTCCAGCTCTACAGGCTTAGAAACAGAGATGAGCACCGCCCCCTGCAATCGGTCCTGACCATTTGGTCATGGGGAACCTTTACCTTTACCCATTCTGATGTAAGGGACATTTAGTAACCCCAAATGGAGTCTGGTGTCCTCAAAAGTAGACTTTTGTGGATGTGGCTTTGAAACCAGAAATATCCATGAACAGTGCAATCCTAAGCATTTTCCACAGAGGTAAATTTACACTGCAATCCTATGCATGCTTTCCTTACAATAACAGCCCAATCCAAACCAACTTTCCAGAGCATTCTGCAGTTGGGCGGCAGGGTGCAGTCACGGAGGTCAGTCACGGAGGCCTCTTTATGGTAAAGGAACATTTGTTCCCTTACATCCACGAGTTGCATTGTGCTGTAAAGTTGATTAGGATTGTCTTGTAAGTCTCACTCAGCCCAGTAGAAATGACTTCGAAGGAAACATGCATAAAATGCCATTAAGCTCCATGTAATGGGGTTTATTCCTAGTAGGCACAGAGACTGAACATAAGGAATTTCAGAGTGAACATGCATAGGATTATGCTGTACATGTGTTTGGGATGGTGGTATGAGAAAAATGCTTCCAGTAAGGTGAACAGTGTAAGAGTAACAGTGAACACGAGTTATTCTTTGGACACAACATTTATTTGACGAATGTATACCCCGCCTTTCCCATGCCGAAGCAAATGCCCAAGGCAGCTTAACATGGGTAGGCTAGTCTAAACCACCATTTTTTACCGTGTTTTTTTTTTTTTTACAAATACACAGTATTCTGTGATTGACCGAGTCCTCAGTCCCAGATGTGGTCTTCACAGTATGGTTCCCTCTTCCGGTTGTGTGCCAACAGACACCCACACAGCTGAGTGACCAATCAGCTGGAGGTGAGAGGATCCTAATTGAGGTCACAATCCTAACCAATTTTCCTAACCAATTTTCCAGCACTGGAGTGAGGATAATGCAGCTCTGAGATAAGGCCACAAACATTCCCTTAGCTTGAGGAGACCTCTTATGACAACTATCCCACTGCAGGGTGCAGCACATGCCCCACTGGCACAGCTATGTCAGTGCTGGAAAATGGTCAGCACTGCGCCCTGAATTTTTGGGTCCAGAAATGGCAGCTGGCCTGTTTCTCTCCCTGCCCAGCTCAGGCTCCAACACAAACACAGGGAGGAAAAGCAGCGCGCCGGTGTGAGGCACGGGGAAGAGCGTGGCGAGGCATTTCAGAGGAGTAATGACGAATGACCACACCCCACAGGGCGCGAGAGAAGTCATTGCCTAGGAAGCTAAGCGTACTGTCATTTTTGTCAAGACACCTTGCAAGCGTGAGGGGGAACTATGGCTTGCCCGGGGCCTAGTCGGTCATTCGCGCCACAGCACGAAACCTGAGAGGAAACAGTCCGAAAGCAGCAGCAGGGCTATTATATATGTTTGTCCCCTCCTTCCCTTCACGCGCGCACTCTCCATGCGTATCCGTTAAAAACGAGGGGCGGGAGGGGGAGAGCAGCGAGTGGGGGAGCGCGCGCGCGGCGTACACAGCCTCGCGGCGGCTCGTGTTCCACTGCCGGCCCATGATCCACCGCGAGGAGAAGGAGGAGGCGGAGGCGGCAGCGGCGGCGCCAGGGCCTTCTTCGACGAGGGCTTCGCAGTGCGCCTGCGCGCAGGCCTGGCTCAGTAGCCTTTGCATTGCTGTGTGGCGTCTTCTTCAAGTGTGTGGCCGCCGCCGCCACCTACAGCCCCTTCCCTGTTGCTTGGGCTCAAACGCTGACGGGGACCAGCCCGGTCAAGCCGGAGGAACTTGGAAGTACCCCCTCTGCGCTGTTGCTGTCGCCGTCACTACTACCACCACTACTACAACCACCACCACCAGCAAGCAGCAGCAGCAGCGGCCATGGGTCCCACGTCCCTGCTATGGAGGCGGTACTGGCGGCGGCGGTGGCTGAGCGACTGAAGGCGGAGAGCCGTGTGAGGGGAAGCGGCGGCGGCGAAGGGGGTCCCTGGCGGCGTGCGCGGTGCTGACGGTGTTTTTAACCCGTAGATGGTCTCTAGCGAGCCGTTGCTGCTGCCTGTGTCACTGGAGGGCGAGTTCTCCAATAGCATGAAGGAGATGATCGGCGGCTGCTGCGTGTGCTCCGACGAGAGGGGCTGGACCGAGAACCCGCTGGTCTATTGCGACGGGCACGGCTGCAATGTCGCAGTGCATCAAGGTGAGTGAGAAGGCCCGGCCTGCTGCGGGGCAGGACGCACGCTGGGGGTGGGTGGTGGGGTGGCCGTGGGAGCTCGCGCAGGGAAAGGCAAGGCAGGCACGCGGGGCTGCTCCCTGCTGCTGCTGCTTCCTCCTCCTCCATGCCCCCTCCCGTATTTCCGCGCTTGCACTCAGCCCCCCCCCCCAAGTCGCAAGACCTCCGTTTCCAGCCTTCTCTGGGGCTGGGCGGCCCCTGGGAGCGTCCTCGTCCACCTCTCCTCTCGGTGTCCTGTTGCGGAAGCAGGTCCCTTCGCCCTTCGCCTCCTCCCGCGACCACTCTTCGCCGATTGTAGCCTGCATTCGTGGCTACTCGTAGCCAGCCCTGTAGGAAGAAGTGGCCAGCTCTGGCACTTAGAGAAAAAAATGCAGTGCCCTTTGCCACGTCCGTCAAAGATGAGGAAAATGGCTATATACTTCGCCTCTTTCTCGTGTATTTGTACGAGTGGATAAACTACGTGTTGCCCCTTGTGGCTATTTCCTCATGCTGTCTCTTTCTCGGCCGTCCTTCAGTTAGAAGTGAATACACAAGTACTGTACAAAGTGTTGGCTAAACATCTCTGAGTTTAGGAGTACGAACAACCTGTGCGTGCTACTTTGACTGGGTCCTGTCGGCCCGTTTGAATGGGCAGCGGCCCGTTCAATCTGAACCCATTAATTGCTTTTAGCTCATGAGTAGCCATGCTCCTCCCACGCAGACTTCTGGTTTAGCAGACTTCTGTTTCTTCAGCCAAGACAAGGAGCCTGGAAAACGTGTTTGTCAATGAGAGTTGGCTGTCATGTGACACTGCTTTTCCCTTCCCTCCCTCCCGGAACGTCATTCGGCTGGATGGTTGACTGCTGGATGAGAAGACTTCCTGTTTGTGGTAGTGTAGTGGTGGGGGAGGGGAGGAAAGGGGCACTGTAGAATTACTTAGCCTTTGATGGTAGATTTGTTTGGATTAGTGGAGGAGAGCAATTGGCTGATGCCCAGCTGAGTGGCTGTGCTGCTGCTTTTTTTTCTTTTTTCTTTTTACTATAATGAACACAGTGTGTATCTGCTTCTGTGTGTGTTTCTTTATTTCTGGAATAAGTTCCAATCCTTGTAATTTGTAGTATGTGGAGTTCATGCATGACAATACAAAAGGTCCAGGGGATTTGGATCTTATTCTCTTAATCCCATTTGTGGTATTATACAGACTACTGTATAGAGTTTGTGATGGCAGGTTGAAATGAACGGTTATTACTCCCTGTGAACTTGAAGGTGCATGTGTCTTTGTGAAACCTTCAGTAATGATCTTTCTGCTCTAAAAATACCATAACTCTTCATGTCACTTGCTATATCTTTGCACTGTTCTTTGTGTTTACATGTGCACGTTTCTCTTCCTGGAATTGGAGGTCTGGGACTTTTCTCCAACAAGAAATGCTTAATCTATACTTGCTTCTGTGCCCCTTTGGTATATTTTAGGCAGCTTGCTTAACAGGGGAGAGGAGATCTTTGGTCTTGGTATCTAGGTGAATTAATGCATGCAGGGGCAAAGGGATATTGTGTGAAATGAAAAGTAAAAGTCTCTGATAGTGACAGAAGAAAAATGGGACAATAGAGGAATGTGAGTTGCTGGTCCACAGCAATTGTTCAAAAGCCTTAACGTGTTGAGGTAACAGATTTCATATATAATAAGGAAATGGATTAATAGTTGCATTCCTTATCAAGATGTGATGCAGTTTGTGCCTCCTTCCCTATCCTGTATAACTAGTAGATTGTGGGAAACAAACCATACCATGACTTGCAAGCATGACTTGCCTAGCATGACAAAATCTATAGATTTTGGAGTAGCAAGTTGAGACTGATGTTCTATATTGTAAGACTTGGTGTGCGACACAAGTGAGAGACTGTGGCTTCTGTGTGTTTATTCAGTTTCTCACACATGTGTCTAACACAACTAATTCTCCTGTGGGCAGCACAATCCTAACCCCTGCCCCTCACAACTCCTGAGTATTGTGAAAGTGCCATAAAACATCTTCGCAGATACTTGGGAGCTGGCTGGGCCAGCACACAGACGTGCACTAACCCAGCAGTATTGAACCTGCACCGGGAGAAGGTAGGCTTTGGTAGCCTTGGTAGGTCAGCATAGCGGGTGAGAGAACAGAATGGAGGTAGTTTTGGACAGGGGGAGGGCAGACCAAGGGTCCAGGCCCAGGAGAGGGGTGGGACTAGCCTGGGTGACCTAGGCTGGATTCTAACCGCCATCCCTGGCCCGACCTGCATTACATGGGCTGCTTAGATTTGCGCCTGCGATGTCACAGGTGCAAATCAAAGCAGCCCCATCAGGATGGCTGGCGGGTAATATGGGGTAAAAGGAATAAAATCCCCTTACACAGAGTTGCACCTCAGCCTGCTTCTAACCTGCACTGGATACAGTGCAGGCCAGTCGACCTGCCTGTTCCAGTGCAGGCTAGGATTGTGCCCTAAATTGGTTACGTTAATAAAGTTTGGAGTTTATGAAATCTTTGGAATGTAGTCTTGCATCATTGAGTTGTGAAATCTGTAAGAGCTAAGGTACTCCTGTGAACCAAAACTTTATGCCTTTAACAAAAGCAACATGCAGTCTGATCATACCATGTTTACTGATAAATTTACCTATTGAACTCAATAGGGCTTAGTCCTAAGAACTGTAGGTTTGTAGGATTCCATTATTAAGAAAATTTACTGCAGATTTTTGGCCTCAAGGATTCTTGGAGTGATTCACATTAAGACTTGTGGTATCCTGATCAGAATTATAAGTACATTTGGGGGCAAAATAAAATATTTCTGCTATATTTCTGGAAATCTTTTTAAGTAGAATTCATTACAATTTCTCTATATATTAGGTGTCCTGTTTTGAGGGAGCTAGGAGTGAATGGAAACAGATCAGCTTGAAGCCTTCACTCTTTTATAGTTGCTATTTTCTCAAGGGATCCAGATGGAGTGTAGGCAACTACGACAGCATTGGGGAGCAGCTGTCATTCTTGCAGTGCCCTGATCTTCCATGATAGTAAAGGAATTTGAGATGGCAAGATGCTTCTGTAGAGCTGCAGAAATGCTGTGAAACAGCACCTTAAGAGGAATCCAGGGTGATTTTTTTAAATGTTGCTAGTTAGTTGACTGTGGGTGTCCTTGTGGTGATTGCACTTATTTAAACAGAGTATGTGGACAGAAATAAGCATCCTCCTCTGAATAAGTTCTACAGAAGTATCTAATGTTGTTCTTTCGAGTGGAGATCAAGGCCATTGAGGCCAAACAGGAACCTGATGGTATTTCAACAGTGGTGAGTAAACTGAGTAGTAGAGCATAGTAATTTTGTAGACATGGAGAGGGATGATGAGAATGGATACTTGTTTTTAGAACTCTAGAAGATGCACCCTTAAAATATGTTGTCTGTCTTGCTTAGACCCTGCATTACCAGCTCCTATTTCTGTAATGTAATCCTGATTATAATGTTGCAATTGATCTTCTAGGCCAGTGGTATTCAAACTTTTTAGACCGGGACCCACTTTTTAGAGGGATACTCATCTCAGGGCCCACTGGAAGTGATGTCATTAACCTGGAAGTGATGTTGTGGCAGGAAGTGCTGTCATTGTAACATAATAAAATGACATTCCTGAAATGCAGACTGGCATTCTTGGACTACAGGAATTGTACAACCATGAAACATCCCTGACAGAAAGCAAGATTAGGACAAAATATGGTGTAAAAGCACTGAACTAAAAACAAAATTTAAAGAAAACCCCTCACTTGAAAATTCAAACTGTGAACACTCACAAAAGGAATATCACAAGAGTAAGATCTGCAGTTTCCAAGATGGCTGCTCCCAGCTTTCCGCGACCCACTTGACATCAGGTTGCGACCCACCAAGTGGGTCCCAACGCACAGTTTGAATACTGTTCTAGGCCATACTATAATAGCCTTTATTTTTGACCCTTCTAAAATCAGTTTTTCTGAACAGGCATTAGTAATGTTCAGATGTGTTTTGGAAAAGGTTCTTAATTTTTTTCTAAGATTTAATTCAGGTGCAGCTAACTTGCAACTGTTTGGTTGTTTTCCAAGAGTTACAACATTTTTGTGAGCAATACTGCTGCTACAAATTAAACTGCTGCTGACCCTGTGAATTAAAGTGATCCCCCCCCCCGGCTGAAATCCATTGGCTTGGTCTGAGCCAGTAACCAGAAATTGTTGTGGTTAGTAGGATCACAAATGTAAGCTCTGTCTACCCTACTCAGTGTAATCTAAGACTTCAGTCTTGTGCATAACTACCTGAGAGTAACTCAATGTATCTCAGCGTTCAAGTAATATAAATATACAGCATGTATTCTAAGCCATTAGACTTTATGTGGTCCATATTCTACATCAGTGCCTTTTATCTGGTACTACTAGTACGACTATTGGTTTCACAGTATTGGTACTTGACCTTCCTGTTATGGTGAGCATGTGGCACTGCCTACCCTGCTGAAAGTGGACTATGAAGCTGCTTGGTCTTTCAAAGGAAGCACAGTTTGGGGAACGCAAGAGCACAGCAAAGTCCAAACAGTGGTGTATATGCAAAATGGTTGAAAAGCCTTTCTATTCTTTAGAACTTGTCATATTTACTGTCTGTGTTAACATTTGATTGTTTAGCATTAGTAGTGAATTCTAGATTATGAGGCCCAGAGAAGCGCCCTGTATACTGGGGCGGTCCTGAAGGATGTGCTGCCAGGGGCACATCCAGCTGGCTGCAGTCTCCCCCCAAAAAGTGATTGTGGTGATGTCACCATAGTTACTTCTGCCCGCTGCTCACTCACCTCACTCCCTGCTTGTTTTTTAAACATGAATGAAGCTGGCAGCCTGCTGTATTTGCATTTAAGGGGTGGGGAGGGTGGCTGGCTGCAGTGGCTGTGCCTGCCCACCCTCCACAAGTGAAGCCATCAACCAGCTTTGTTTACATTTTAAAAAATGCGTCAGGCAGTAGAACAGTTGGCTGTGCCAGAAGGGTGCACAGAATGCTGTCTCTGCTGCCCAGGACCATGTGGTCCCCTGGTACCAGGTACGCCACTGCTGTATGCATACATGTCTTCAGAGTTTGATCACATTCTTAAATTCTCATGTCATGTGGCATGAATTTTGGAAGGACTTGCACGTATGTAGCATGTCAGTCTAAATCCTAAATCCTATCCCCTTGTACTTAAGTTGTGTAACAATAAATGTTTATGTAACACAGTTTCAGTGGGTTGTAGGTTGTTTATGTACACACACCCTCTTTGAGTTTCAAAGTCTAAGAAGCCTTAACTAAATTAAATGTGTAAAGTTTGACCATGATGGAACTATATCAGTTCAGCGAATTGTTGGCATGGTTAAATATGCATGATAAAGACTGTAAAGTTCACCTGGGGTGAGCAGTTCTTCTGGGGGAGTAGATTAGTGGCAACGCCTCTTGTTCCCTTCCTCATCCACTGTTGCTGCTCCCTAGTATTATTTATTGGAGTCTGAGATAGTATCCTGAGTAGCACAGCTGCATCTCTGACCCTTTTAAGATAACGCACCCCAAGATTATCAGGCCCATAGCAACTTTTTTTGTTGGAGCATTTGCTAATGTTTGACATTATTACTCATTATACAGTATATTTATTTATTTATTTATTTATTTATTTATTTATTTATTTAAGAAATTTCTACCCCGCCTTTCCTCTGCCAAGGCAGATGTCCAAGGCGGCTTACAATATTATTTGTATATCAAACAGTATATCATTTCTTAGTTTAAGCATGGCATTGTTGCTTTGGAATTGTCACATTTTTTTTGTCCTGAATCTCATCATGCAGATTACAAAAATGATCCAAGTTCATTCATTTAAATTTCCTTCATTCATTTGTAAAACTGATTTTTTTTGGGGGCCTGTGGAAAACGTGTAAGCCAGTGCTTCCCAAAGTGTGGATCACCATTGGGTGCTCCGATGGTGCCACAACTGTCGTGGCGCCACAGGCACCCAGGGATTTTTAAACATACCCGATGGTCAGAAGGGGGCCTTCTTCAGCATTGAGGAGGCCTGCAGCCTTCCATGGGTCTCCCTGAAGCCATGAAAAGCTCTGTTTTGTGCTTGGAAGCACACTCTTCCAGTTTTTGCATGGGGCACCTCCACCGTCCCAGTCCCTGCCCTCACCAACACTTACTGCAGTCTCAACATCCAAGTAGGACTTTGGGAACCGCTGGTGTAAAATACTCAATGTGGCCCTCATACTAAAGGTCTGGAGACCCCTGCTGCCTGCCTGCTTGTCTTTCTGCAAGCTTGCTTGCTGATAGCATTCTGTAAAAAGAAGTGACATGCTTGCTTGGAGGCACTGGAAAGAGGAGAAACAATGGTAGTAGGCCTGGGTGTGTGTGAAAAACTGTGGATAACAGAACCAGCAGATACTAGCTCTATGGATATGGGGGACACCTGCACTGTGGGACTTAACTATCTAGTCCACATCTTGGTTTAAAGATGATTGCGCAGTTACTTACACTGGTATTATAAGTCAGGGAGATTGTGTAGGCATGTGTGTCTTGTTGGGTGTAAATCCAACAGAGTAGTTACAGAGCTAGACTTCGTAATAACTGAGCAAAATTCATAAATGGGCAGGTTCTGAAGATCCATAGAATGAGTCAGCAGGCGTAGACACAAGTGGACTCAATATAATCCAAATCGGGAGCCAAGAACCATGTCTAATTGTAGTTATTGGCACAGAAGGAGAATTGGAGCCAGGACTGAGAGTTGCCAAGGTCACAGCTGGGTAAACTATGTGAAGAAGCTGGGTGCAAGAACTGGTAAGCAAGAAAAGGGTGTGGAAGCAGATCAGCAGAAAGACAGGCTAAGAAGGACTTGAGCATGCAAACTCAGGAGGATTATTGTTGAGGCAAAGGTTTGAGTCTAATTGGATAGGCTTTATCTATTGGAAAGTTTCAAATTAGGGAGGAGCCATTGACCTGAAGGTCCAGACATGCCACTTCAATGGTAGTGAGTGATCTGCTGATGGAGATCTTCAGCCGAAGTAATTTAGTGGCCTGCTTCAGTGACCTTGATTTCGATGAGTGAATTGTGAGCTTCGGGCACACACACGAGGGAAGTGAAAGCTTTTGAAATTAACTTTTGAAATTTAAATTAGCCACAAGTTCCATTAAGTATAAAACCTGGAACTCTGGTTTAGATTTGGAACAATTGTTGCCTGAGTTTTGCTCATAAGATGAAATTGGAGCTTACACAAAAGGAGAAGATTTGCTTTCTACATTGTACGTGTGGAGGGTGAGGGAGGGTTCGGCCAAATCCAATGTTTTACCCCTGATGTAGCCATTCCAATGGTGTGTGTGCTGCATTCCGTGGTGGTGGGGAAGTCAGGGAGGCCTCCTCAAGGTAAGGGAACAAGTGTTGCTGCATTGCGACTGTGTTGTTGCTAGAAAGTTGGATGGAATTTGGCCCTCAGTGTGTTTATGGGCAAATTAAATCATGATTTAGATCAGTCATTCCCAAATGCTTTAGCACTGGGACCCACTTTCAAAAACGATGGTCTATTGGGCCCCACCTAACCTTACAAGATTAAAAAAAATATTAACTTAACCACCTGTTCAAGCATCTTGTTTTTATCCTTTTTACTATGGGTCAGGGTAGTAAAGCATTCCGAAGCATGAGCTCTGTATTCATTGGATCAGGACCAATGGTGGCCCTTTGCCTCGCCTTTATAGGAACAGAGGCACAGTTGCCTACTCATGAGTAAACATGCACATATGGCTTAGTTTAACTTTCCATGGGAATCAATACATTTTTCCTTGTCAACTCAGGGAGGGCCATCCTTCTCAAGTGTTATTTGGGCCTGTGTTCACAGGTTGGGGACCATTCTGGTAATGTTGCATTTCTCTTGACCTTTCCTGTGAAACGGACTGCAATGTAATGCATTTTCTTCCTCATGAGTAAATGTGCACATGCGGCTTTGTTTCACTTTCCATAGGTCTCAATACATTTTCCATATCATTTATCAACTTCTCGGTGTCACTTTCATGAACCCTCCAACCCACTGTTGGGTCCTGATCCATAGTTTGGGAAACACTGGTTTTGAGAGTCTGAACTTGGTCTTGATGTTGACCTAGAGCCAAGGAAGCAGATTCAAAACCCATCTCCTGGAATTTATTTTGTTCTCGGTAATTCTAAACATGTGACTGTGAGGTTGTAGCATTTATAGATGACAAGAGAGCTGATTAGAATTATGCAGCTTTTGAGGACAAAATGACTATTTTCTTACTTCTGGCAAGACTGCCTTTTAGTCACACCTACATATTGTTAAAATTGGCAGTCTGCTTTGAAAAGCTGTTTTATAGAATGTTTTCTGTCATATTACAAAGAAAAACAAATGTGGCATTAAAATCAAGGGTGGTTCTCCCTCTGCTTTCAGTAGTATGTGGCTTGTACCCCAAGGTGTTGGTTTGCCTGCAAGTGTTTTCGAAAACCAATTCATTTTTCTTTTATGTAATGCATTAACTTGACTGGCCCCAGTCCTAATCTGTCCGTATGTAAAATACATAGTAGATTATTTAGATATCAGATAAAAGGAAATACTTTTTTACCCAGCGGGTAATTAAGCTATGTAATGGAACTCCTTGCCACAGAAAGTGGTGATGGCATCTGGCCTAGATGCCTTTAAAAGGGGACTGGATGGATTTCTGGAGGAAAAATCCATCCTGGGCTATATGCCATAATGGGTTAGAAACCTCCTTACATTAATGCTACTTCAGAATGCCAGGTGCAAGGGAGTGGCAACAGGATGCAAGCATCTTGTTGCCTACTGAGCTCCCTTAGGCACCTGGTAGGCCACTGAGGTACAGGAAGCTGGACTAGATGAGCCTTTGGCCTGATCCAGTGGGGCTCTTCTTATGTTCTTTGGGCATGTGCCAGAATCTACTTTTGTGTGTAATATGCTTATAATGGGATGTATTTTTGCTCTTTTTCTCCAAAATAGCTTGTTACGGAATTGTGCAAGTACCCACTGGACCTTGGTTTTGTAGAAAATGTGAATCTCAGGAAAGAGCAGCTAGAGTGGTAAGTTTAACTAGTGAATAATGTTTGCATGCATGTTTTCTTAAAATGTTTTGTTCTCAGTGGGGGCAAAACCTTCTAAGTGGTAGTTCATCTCCTTCATTTGTTTAGTGGGCATAAAGCTGCTGAAAGCATATTCCTTTCATACTCATCAGATCTTTCCCTACCTTTTTGATTTTTAATCTGGAAGTACAGAGAGGGTCAGGTAGGACTGTCACTTCTTCATGGAAGCCAAAAGTTACCCAAGTATGCCACTCTCTCTTTTTTTTCTGCCAGAGAGAGATCTAAAGGCTAGCTGAGGATCTTGTGATTGAGCATTAGCCACAATTTCATTCTCAGGGTCTCTGTCAACGATCTCTGTCAGCAGGAGCAATTGGACACTTAAGCATCCTACTTGCTTTTCCCAGCTTCAAAGCATTGTGGGAGGATGCTGTTGTAATGCATTTTGGTGTTTGGATCAAAACCTAACCTTTGCCATAAGCATCAACAAGAATAAAGAGAGGCAGATTTGATTTTTAGTTTGTCAAGTTTGAGACTGCTTAAATTTGATATGTGGAAATTGCTCTAGAGCAATGTTTCTCAAACTTTTTAGACTGGGACCCACTTTTTAGAACAGCATTTATGTTGGGACGCTCTGGAAGTGATGCAATTAACCTGGAAGTGATGTCATAGCCAGAAGTGACACCCTCAAGCAGGAAGTACCATCAGTGTGATGTAATCAAATGACACTCCTAAAATGCAAATTGCTGTTCTTGGGCTGAAGCAATTACACAACCATGAAACATCTCTGACAGAAAGCAAGATTAGGACATAACAATATACAAATTATTATGTAAAAGCACTGAACTAAAAAGAAAATTTAAACAATATCATTTGAAAATTCAAACTGTTAACATTCACAAAAGGAATATAGCAAGAGTAAGGTCTGCTGTTTCCAAGATGGCTGCTCCCAGCTTCCCATGACCCACCTGGCATCAGATTGTGACCCACCAAGTGGGTCCCAACCCACAGTTTGAATAACACTGCTCTAGAGTTTTCCAAATCTAGAAAATTAAGAACATAAGATGAGCTCTTCTGGATCAGGCCAAAGGCCCATCTATCTCACAGTGGCCCACCAGATGCTTTGCAGCACACAAGACAGCAAGATACTTGCACCACACAAGACAGCAAGATATTTGTATCTCATTGCCACTCCCCTGCATCTGGTATTCTGAGGTAGCGTACTTCTAAAATAAGGAGGCTGCACCACCCATCATGGCCTGTAGCCTGAGATGAACTTTTCTTCCAGAAATCTTTCCAATCCCCTTTAAAAGCATCCGGCCAGACGCCATCACCACCTCCTGTGGCAAGGAGCTCCACAAATTCATTACATGCTGTGTAAAATATTATATCTGTTCTAGCTCTCCCAACACTCAATTTTAGTGGATGTCCCCTGGTTCTGGTGTTATGAGAGAGGGAAAAGAACATCCCTCTATCCACTTGGGTAATAAGACTTCGGAGGCCTGTTTGTCTCCCACGTGGAAATTTAAATTCAGAAATGGCTGTATTTATAAAGAGCTGGAGCAGTGGTTCCTAAACTGTGGGTTGGGACCCACCAGTGGGTAGCGAGCCCATTTCAGGTGGGTTGCGAAGCACCTGGGGCAGCCATATTGGGAAGATGGGTGCTGGAAAGGGGATTCCTATGTGGTTATTTTGCTTGTGTCAAGGTTGCAGATAGGCTTTTTTCTTTCTGATTTATGTTGCTATTGGAAAATGACTGAGAAATAACTCAATTCATTGCTGCATTCTCAGGAAAGCAGCTCTGGTATCGCAATGACAGCACTTCCAGCCATGACATCACTTCTGGTGCTTCCCAGACAGATTGTCATTCTAAAACGTGGCGTTAAAAACTTTGAGAAACATTGGACTAGAGAAAAGTGGAGCTGTGGGAGAAATTTTTGAGTACTATCTTGTGATTTAAGTCAGTGGCATTCAGACTGTCACGGTGTCACGATGCCCCAGCCTGAAGAGCACTGCCTGTGTCCCTTCTTGGGGCAGGAGTTGGGGAATGGCAGCGATGTGATCTCTACAATCATGTTGCTTCTGGGCACAGGTTGAGGTGGTGGTGGGAGACTTAATAGTGCCTGTCTCAGCATCCAGTAGGGTTAGGAGCCCTGTGGACCCCTTTCAGGAAGCGAGTTGCACTCTTTTAACGCACAGGGAGCCCTGCAAAGGGGTCTGCAGGCTCCCCAACCCTACTGGACACTGGGGCAGGCACTGGTAAGTTCCCCCCCAGCCCCAACCTATGTCCAGAAGCAATGTGATTGTAGTGATTGCGTCGCTGCCATTCCTGCGCCTCCACAAGCATTTACAGCAGTTCTCAAACTCTGATTTAAGTAATAGACACCTGTAAGATGTTTTTCTGAATGATTCTTTTGTTTTGATAAAGGCATGATTTTTGTTCATAACTGTGTTTCTCTTTCTGTAGAGATGCGAGTTATGCCCTCACAAGGATGGTGCTTTAAAGAGGACAGACAATGGAGGTGAGTGTTTTTTGTGTGTGCGGGACTAAAAAAACCCACCTTTCTTTGCTTGTTAATATTGTAGAAGTTTGTCTTGTCCCATCTTTAGAATTGTGTGTTAAGTTGGCTTAAATTGGTGCAGGTATAGCATTGGTAATGGTGGGTATGGGACCCCAAATCCTTGTAGAAATCTTTCAATATACTGAAGTTCTCAGACTTATGTATTTCATAGTTTGTAAGTTTAGGTGTTTATCACTGTAAAATGTAGTTTTACAGCATGTGTATGAAAAATCTTATCTTACTCTTATAAATGAAGAATGAGGGTACGGTATCATGCTAGATATGTGTAAATTGTAAAACTCGTAATTTATGCAGGAATCATTCAACGTATGTGAACATTTCAGGTTTAGTTCCATTTCTAGCTGTGGCTCACTATTCTCAAGTGGTACACTTAAAATGATGAGAAAGTACTCGGTGGTATTACCTGACTTGAAAATGGGACATTTCGTTCCCATTTAAATTCTAGCTGTAAATTGTACTTATTTGAATTTTTAGGGAACAATGTCGGTGGGTTAAGGCAATAAATTTTTGCCTGCTGCAAAGCTTATCCTTACAAAAGAAAAATAAATTCCAGTTCCTAACAAATAATTATATTGGAACAAAGCACATAGTTTTATATTTATATATATATAGAGAGCGAGAGAGAGCGCGAGCGCGAGAGAGCTAGATAAGCTAGGGGTAGCTTATCTACCACCAGTGGGGAAAAGATCCAGTGGAGACCAGCACGACAGTAGAGACCTTCAAAATGGCTCCTGTGACTAGTGCATTGCCCCTATAAAATGGCCATGGGAAGCTTCTCTGAAGAAGAGAAGCTTCACACTTGCTGCTTTGTAAAACTCTCCACTTCCTTTGCTGTATAAGCTGAGATTTTTCTGAGCATTGCAATGCAGTGATCTTGCCCCTTCCTCCAAGTAGGCTCTTTAAATGAAATGCTGGGCTTACTGGGAACAACCCCAGTTTACCGAGCACAATGAGTGATGAGCTTTACAGAGAGGCAAATGGTGAGCATAGGTGCCGCCTCTTGCAGGGGCCAGGCTTTATGTAAACTTGAAATTATAAAAGTCCAGGCTTACACAAGTTGGGAGTACCTGTATTCAGTTACACAAAAGCAGGGTGATAAAATGCTGTCTCAGGCTTCTGCTGATCTTAGCATGCAAGAAGTTGTCTATAATTAGTTTACAAACTGCAGGAATGTGAAATCAAGCAGCGTTTAGATAGTTTCCAAGCTATGAAATGCTTAACTCTTGAATTTTGTCATGCTATAATTAATCAGTTTTTTAAAGAGGCATTCTCATTCCTCTTCTCAAACATTGTAAATAAAACCTGTGTGTAAAATTGTATGTATCAAGGTAGAAAACACAACAAAGTCATCCCTTAATAGGGCAATGACACTGTACACTTCTGCAGTCTCCGAAAGACTGCTCAGGACATAGGCAGAATGATGGTGCTCAGCGGGTGGTGGATATAAACTGCTGCTGCTCCATTGTGACAAACAAATGCCTCAAGAAGAGTACACTTAATGTCATTTCAGATGCTAATGCATGGAGACCAATTAGGATGGTCAGGGACTGAAGATTGATGGATCCAGTGGGTTTCCAAAATTCCCTCATGATTTTGCCAACTCACCTTACTGTTTATCTTATCAAAGTCCTAGCTGATCCCCAGAATGGGGAATTGACTTGAATTGTGGACACAGCAGCTCTGCTGGGCCCTCTTGGGTGAGTTGGGTGAGTTAGGTATTCTAGGAGTTGGGTATTGCCACATTGGATTACTGTGGCAATAAAGACAGAAAATTGAGCCTCACTGGAGGAAAACTGCACGAATATAACTAAGCTTGTATTCATTCCAGTTCTCTACAGTTAGTGTAGATTCTGTTCAGGAGGTGTCCAATTAGTTTTATGTCCAAGGATGCGGACAAAACCCTTGGTGGGAAGAATGTACCTGACAATGTGTAGTCTGCCTTACTGCCCTTCCTTGCTGGCATTGCCAACCGAAATTGGTATGGACCAAGTGAATACTATTTCTTTATATTATGAGAGAAAACTGCTAACTTCTTCCTTGAAGGAGATAGTGCAGAGGCTTCTTGAGGCTTTGGGCTTCTTTTGGGGTTGGATAATTACTATGTCAGGAGATAGATGGGAAATGTGACCCTGCTGATTCTTCTGGACCTTTAATTGTCAATGGCCTGGATATTGTTCTGGATTGTCTGGAGCAGCCATTCTCAACTCTTTTGGCTACGCCCTTGTAGGTGCTCT
The DNA here is from genome assembly GCA_029204185.1 of Lerista edwardsae. Lineage (NCBI taxonomy): Eukaryota > Metazoa > Chordata > Lepidosauria > Squamata > Scincidae > Lerista > Lerista edwardsae. The sequence goes on from JAJKFI010031870.1 coordinate 37,269, forward strand.
TCTTATATTAGGTTCTAGGGCTTCCTTGTCAAACAAGGATGTAACACGAACAGATAACATAAAATCATTTATTGTTGACCAAGAAAACTTGTAATATTCTGACATACTGGACAAAACTTTTAAAGGACTGTATAAAATTACACATCTATTAGGCCTAATGCGATTTTTGAGCTTAGTGCTTTTCTGCAAGTTTTATGATATTAGGCTCCAAATTAAACAATGACTGAGAGAAGTTGCCTCTTATCACAATACCAGTTCAGTTCCTGGATGTGGTCAACGAAACTACCTTGCTGAATTTACACTCATCCGAATATGTTGAGGGAAAAGCAATATTTATTTTCTTCCCCACAGTGTTGGAAATTTTTTTTGGAACTGACTGAACTGAGGATGTGCAGTTATATCAGCCTGAAGATCAATCAAACTCTCTTGAATTTCTGCCTTAACTTGGGTGGGTTGTACAGGCATGCCCCGGTATTGGCTGGGTTTCCGTTACAGATACCTCTGTGGATACTGGAAACCACAGTTACTGGGGCTCCACTTCAAACATATAAAAGCTTTTTTTAAACCCCAGTAATTTGCCTGATTTTGGCACAGTGCTTACACTATATGCAGAGCTACAGGCAAGTCTCTTCAGCTTCTTCCATCCTCTTCTTGGTCATGTGGAGGTCCAGCTTGACCCCAGGATGCAGCATGATAATGAAGTTTGCGGGTTCCGGCCCACAGGGTTGTGTTATAGCTGCGTTCAGAGCCTTTGAGACCTGCATAGGCCACGTACAGCCTCTATGTGCCTCAGAATGCTGCTTGGCGCTAAAGGGTTCTTTGGGTTTTTGGCAAAAACTGGAAGTACCCGTTAAACTGCTCTGGAGGTTTCTGAAGCCCAAAGGCTCTAAATACAGCTGGAACAAGATTCCAGTTATGTTAAGCGACCCTGTGGCTTGGAACCTGCAGATTTCATTATCCATGGGTTTTAGTGGTGTTCAGGGATCCGGGAATGGATCCCCTGCGATTTACAGAGACTCCACCTGTACTGACAAAAGAAGGTGAAATTGTCAAGTTTTTATCTTGTCTATTTTTAGTAAACTGTCTCATTCAAATTTATAGTAAATTACTATACAGCTGTTTTTCCCTCAAGACTAAATTCTTTACTTGCAACTTTCCAAGGACATCTTGATCTGAGTAGGACATTTTACATATTTCACTAACTTCAGTGGTTTCTCTAGTTGACCATATCAAGTCTCCCTTCAACATGTACATCTCTGAACTCCTTTCCAGTCATATTTGGGAATGTCTTGAAGGACTGGAGGAAAGAATGGATACAAGATATATTGAGGTTTATAGAAGGGTATATTTGGAACACTTGTTAAATGTTCCTTTTCCAGTTGCTTTTGGGCATTTTTGAATTGACAAGTTAAACTTATAAATGTGCTTGATCTTTAACACTGTAACTACTGGATGCTTCATGGTAATCTATTTTGTTTTCAGTTTTGTTTGAAAGGCTATAGTGTATGCAATAAAGTGTTATATTTCAGCATTTTTAAAGCCCGTTCTTGAGTTGAAATCTGTTCCAATTGGACGATGATCAGGAATGCTGTGCAACAGCATACTTTGTCAGCTTTATACCAGGATTTCTGGAAAGCAGCTGCTTGGGTGAAAGCCAACAAAACAATGCAATAGTTTTGTCATTTTTTTAAGGGTTAGAGAGAGATCTCCTAAGCTCATACGGAATGTCATATGCCAGCTTTTTGAGTCAGCAGCTTTTTCTCTCTGAATTTCATTAAGACTGTTCAGCTTTTTACTTCAGAGGACTAATGCAAAAGCAGAATGCTAAAATGTAGTTTCAGACTGCTGCTGCTAGACATTGATTGTAGCTTGATATGTAAATTACTTAATAGGAGTAAAGCTTGCGTCTTTTTAAAAAATGCTGACTTAGCATCCCTCCACCATCAAAGTTGAGATTAATAGTGGTGGTTCTATCTCTGTTTTGTAATGCAAGTGTTACAATATCCAGAACTCCTGGATACAGGTGCTGGTACAGTTTGGTAGATTCCCTCATCTTTGTGTGAAGTTTGCAAATAGTGTGGGGATTTTTTTCTTTGCAGTGTTGTGTTATGTGGTTCAGAGTGCTTTTGGCATATGCAACGCTTGGGAGGAGCTTAGATAGACTGACAGTGTTGCTTTATGCACAATTACTGACGGAGGGCATGTGCCAGGTGAATCCAGTACAGCTCTGTACATGATTCATGCAGTGCCATTTCTAGGCTTATCAAAGATCTGTTAGCTGTATCAGAGTAGTGTAGTGCTTGTACTGTATTGACTAAATGCTATTTAACTTGAATGTGTGAGAGAACACAAAGCAATGGATTGAGGGATCATCTACAGCAAAATTGGGTGAATACAAATGTTAGTTATTACATGGTGAATATACATTATGTATATGATCACCTTGATGTAGTAAAACTGTAGTACCTTACTAAAGGGGGAGAAGAATTTTGCTACTCTTTTCCAGCTATGTGATCAGGTATACATGTGTTTGGTATGATTTTTATAGATTATTGGTTTACCATGGTGAACATGGAAGCTGTTAGTAAGATGTTAGGCTTCTTTTGCTGGTGCTGCCAACTATGTTCCCCATTGCTACTTCTATGTACTTAAAGCTCCTGCTGTTTTCAATAGGACTTATTCTTGGGGAGGTTTATAGGATTGCAATCTTAATTTGGTAGTTTAGAAACCCTTGTCGGAGCAATTCGTATTTTGATGGGCTCATGTAATAAAGATTAAACAAGAAAATATTAGTGATAGCCTTCAAACGGAGAGATACCTTTTGTTTGTAAATTATTCCCTCAAAGATAGAACATTCACTATAAATAGAGGTAGAAGAAAATGGCGGGTTTTTTTTTTTTTGGTGGATTTTGGTTCTCTCCAAAGGTAGAAGTGTA
>JAJKFI010031872.1:0-29054 GCA_029204185.1 Lerista edwardsae
ACACACACACACACACACACACACACACACACACACACACACACACAATCAAAAGTCTTCCTTTTTCCATAGAGTAGCCTCAGCCTGTAACCTACACCCTACCTTAGATAGGATTTCTTTACCTTAGATGATATTTCAGTCTGAAGCAGTCTTGGCGAATGACAAACCTCATTAGAAAAATAAGGAGGAAAAATAATATTCCTTGCCCTCTGATGTAAACCTATGCCTATTTATCTCAGATTGCATGGTTGTTTTTGTTTGCGGCGCACACACACACACAATTTACCTGAAATTGCTGCTTTGGGAGGGGAAAGGGTGTGTGCAGCTATGGGGTGTATGTGTGTGTGTGTGTGTGTCAATATTTGAAACCGCCCACTTACGTGGTGCTTTGATATATTTTCATTGTATTATCATCTATGTTTAAACAGCCCTGCAATCCAGGCTGACCTCTCCTTTCTGGGGCAAGTCAGAGCACCATTTACAGCCTTTTAAAGGTTTACTTGTGAAATGCAACAGCACTTTAAACCTGTTTCACTAAGGCCTCAAATTCTTTGCATCCTGGTGCATTTTAACATTACGACCACCACCTTCACACTGTCTTATTCTGTCCTATTCTCTGTTTCCACTTGGCCTATATCAGCCTTCCAGGATTAGCCTAATAGTAACAACTGTGGTTTTTCCTCCTAGAAGTAGAAACAGAGCATTTTACTAACTACAGCAGATTTTTTTTCCCAGTTTGTGTACAGGGTCTAGTCATCTCTTCCAATAATATATCCAAAGTAGTTATGCAGGGGAGAAGGGCTGGGGGAATAGGACAAAGGCCAGAAACCTGTCGGAAAGGGTCACAGAGCCCCCCTAAGCTATTTAAATTCACCAAATGTGACTATAGATCCTTAAAAACCTGCCATAAATTTTTTAAAAATGACAAACATAGACACTTTTTGCCACATTACAGCATACCCAGCACAGTTAAAGGCCTTTTTTTTACACTCCACGGCCCATAACTGAGTTCCTGTAACAACATCAGGTTTGTGAGTTATTTCTTTGTAAACAAAGCAACAATTTATAGTGCTGTTAAGAGCTCTCCTCCACCCCCGTTCTCAGGCTTTGTTTTCTCACATGGATGTATCCTCTTGCTCAACAGATATCAGGGAAATAGTTTATTTTCCCCTTTAAATCTTCTAATTTTTCCTAGAAACTTCACTCAGCCTTGTTGTTCTCAAACCTCACTTTTAAAGAAGAAGTTTTTCAGGATCCAAACTGCATGCCATGTTGCCTACTGACCCATAATCAAAATGCAGTGACCTTCTACCCTTTTTTTGCCCCTTGACCCATCCCGAATTCAATGCAGCCTTTATAAATTTGCAAATCCTTGGACATAAAGGGGATTTGGGGAGGCTTTGTTCTGCAAGGGTCCTAAAAGTGTGCATTTTTAATTAGACACAAAGGTGCAGCACACAAAGACTGGAGAACATGCTGGTGTTTCTTCTTATTACAGGTGGGGAAATGCCTAGACTAGATTGGATGGGGAAAGCAAAGCAAAATAAGAAAATTCTTTGCAGAAGATGCCCCAGAATCAGAGGAAGCAGCAAAAGGCAATTACAAACACACAAGATCCAAAGCCTATGGATTGTACCAAATTAGCAATGTGGTACAAATCACTTCTATGATGTAAGGAATAGCTAGGCCATAGTCTTCCAGCTTCCCTCATCTCCAAGGACTGGGGATCCTGATGATGATGGAGTGTGTGTGTGTGTGTGTGTGTGTGTGTGTGTGTGTGTGTGTGTGTGTGTGTGTGTGTGTGTGTGTGTGTGTGTGTGAGAGAGAGAGAGAGAGAGAGAGAGAGAGAGAGAGAGAGAGAGAGAGATTTGATCTGAAGCTACAGGCACATTCTCTTATCTCTCTTGCTATCAGCCAGTTTAAAGGACACCATAATTATGATTGCGATAAAAGCAAGACAATGCCTGCCTATTTGGACTGAATAAATAAGGAATGTTTACAACTCTAGAATGTTTCAATGGCAATTAAAGCCTGGCAAAGAAAACCTCCCCTCCTACTTATTCACTATTTTTAAAAAAATTATTTTCTTGTGGAGTAGAACAGCCTTTTAGAATGTTGGGAAGAGGAAGAGGGCAGCATTACAAAGGGGGACAGGAAAGATACACAGGCATCAAGCCTCCATAGCATCCCCTCCATTTTGTTGCTGCTTATTTCTACAACAGCACATATGTAAAGATTTAGTGGGCAAAGAGTGACTTTCATGTCTAGCAACACCTTTTAGGGCAATAGAGTTGGATTTAGTTCTTCCAGCACCCAGGGGGTATTAAATATGTTAGTGAAGTGGGTGCTGAATCCTCTTTTTCCGACCCACAACTAGGACCCAGAGATGCCTGAGATACCCCGGAGAGTGTGGGTTGGTAATCAATGTCTTCTTTCAGTGCATATGAGAGCCCCGGAAACAGAAGAGAAACAAAACCCCATCCCATTTGTTAAGACACAAGGATCAATTCAAATTTCCATTGTATCAGTAAACAGCATCATAATCAGATTAGATTGGGCACTAACACTTGTGATGCTGAGCATTAACCACCAAGTGAAATCTATAGAAGGAGTTTGTTTTAACCGTAACTTTAAAACAAACAAACAAACAAAAACACACACACACACACACCAAAAAAAAAAAAAAAAAAAAAAAAAAAACCCAGACAGAAAACAGCATTTCTCCCCTTCTAAAAATCTCTGATCCGATTTCCTCTCTTGGCACAATTCTGCCAGCTGTAACTCTTAACAAACACTTTCATCCTGAATGTCCTCTGCCAGCTCTTTTATTTTAATTCTATGATTCAAAACTTTTGTGTGAAAGCAGAAGGGCAATAGATTTCAAATGCAAGACAGTTTGAACACATGGCTCTGAAAAAAAAAACACGAAGACGTGCAAACTTTTCTTTCTCTCTTACAATTCAATTTTCACCTAAGCAGAGCTTCGTATTTCTTCCAGGCAATGGGGGCAAACGGGGCGGGGGGGGGTCCGAGTGCGTTTGCTGCTCGCTGGCTAGTTGCAGGCCCCCCTGTCCTTTTGAAAGTTTAGACCTTCAATACCCTTGCTTCTACTGGCAGAATTAGGATGGCCTTGGAGGGTCCTAAACGTGACCATTCACTAAGGCGGGGGGCTACAGCTTGCAACAACGTGCTCGGCAACTTAATCTTCCTCCAAAAAGGGAAGGGAGCGCAAAAGAATGGAATACAAACTCTCCCGACATTTCTAGTCACTTTCCAAGGTGGATTGGGTATTTTGCAGCCGATGGGAACGTCTGGATTTTGCAGCAAAAAGGAGAGAAGGTAAGTGTTTATCCCTGTAGCCCCCAGTCCGTGGAGAAACAATGAAAGAACAAAGGAAACCACTTCTCCCTGGAAGCGTTTTACATTTTCCTCCTCCATTTCCCATCGAGAAGGCAGTGGGGAGACCGGGGAGGGGTGGCGGGGGGATAGAACTGGTGCAACTTTTGGGTTTTGGAAAGGGTGTAGCGAGTGGCGTGTTTGAGAAATAAGAAGCCAATGGCGCGCCGATTTAAATACAAACATGTTCACACTGTTAAAGATCCCCACAGCCGCCGCCAGAAGTTGCTAATTTCAGGGCTGTGAAAAGTTGCTAAATAGTCTCTGTCGCCTTCACCACAAATAACATAACATTAAATTTAAAAAAAACCCTTCTTAAAACGCTTGCAGTCGTTCCGCTCCCGAGAGTTTTGGGGTTTGTTTTGAGCGATCCCTACAATGGGACGTTTTTAAACAGAGGCTGCCGTTCAGAGATTTACAAATATGCCGGAGTCGCGGAGTGATTTCAGAGTCGCCTTCGGCAAAGCGATCGGAACGAAAACTCAACTTTTCTTTGGACGATCAAGTCCATCGCAGGAGGTTTTGCGCGGCTGCGGGACGAGGAGGCGCTGCACCTAAGCCAACGGCGTGAAGGGCGGGAAGGCCGGCCCGGGTTTTGGTGGCGTTTTCATTCCCTCTCCCGCTTTGTGCTTGCTTGCTTGCTTTATTGACTTGTGTTTGCACCGGGCAGGGGCAGAAACCTTTGCGGCCCTTGGCAGCTCGCTGAAGGCGCCTCTCGCTTCCCCTGGGAGAATGAATGGAAGGAGCCCAGACGGGCGGCTTGGTGGTGGGGGAGCCCTCGGCTTGCCTCGCCCCTGCGTGGCCCTCTCGCAGCAGCCAAGGGGAGGAGAAGGGAGGCGCGGAGCCCCCATGTTTGTAAGCCCGCTTCCTTGACTGCTTTGTCCGGGAGCAGCGGGGGAGGAGATTGAGGCGAAGTGGCCCCAACTTCTGGGTACGCCAGTGTAATGCATCGCTGCATGGTTTCCCCCCCATCCCAGCCGGAAGAGACACAGGGGCTGTGCAGCCGCAGGGAGCGAGAGCCGCTCGGGGAAGCCGCTGCTGCTCCCGCGCCACAAACAGCGCTCAGGCTGCAGCAGCAACTCCTCCTGTTGCCGCCGCCAAAGCTCCCGTCTGGGCTCTTTCCATTCATTCTCCCAGGCGCAGAGGGCGGGGCCTCCAGGCCGTTGACCTTTCACCCCCGCCTCCTCTCCTTCGCCTCCCTTCGGCGCTTCCTTTCACTGCTCGGCCACTAGCTTACCCACAATCCGCTGCGTCGGGCATGCTCGTGCCGAGCTCGAGCCTCTCGTAATCGCTCCTCTCGACCCCGCCTACTTCGCTTCTCCCCTGCGCGGTTCCCAATCGCCGGGCTGTCGGAGGCCGCGACAGGCTGCTACTCCCCGCACGGCCGCTAGGGGCGGCCGCTCACAAGAGAGATGCTGTGCGGTTTGACAGTCCAGGAGAGCCTTTCTGTTGCTGCTGATAATAATAATAATAATAATAATAATAATAATAATACCAGGCTGTGGATGAAGCATATCACAGTGGTCCCCATTGTCATCGGAGCACTGGGAACTACATTGAGAAATTTCTCAAACTATATGGAAAAGCTACAGCTCCCTACCATCACACCCCTGGAACTGCAAAAGACGGCACTGCTTGGAACATCATACATTCTGTGTAGATATTTGGTTGATACCTAGGTATCCCGTGGAGACCCGTATCAGACCAACAATACCAGTCAGTTATATTTGGGTGATCTTTTTGCTCTACTGTCTGTGTTTCATGCGCTTTTATAACAACAACAACAACAACAACAACAACAACAACAACAACACCCAGCATATAACAGCCCAGTCACATGTGAGGCTTCCTTTCATGTATTCAAAATTGAGGTGACTTTTTTTATTTTAGGTAATAATAATAATAATAATAATAATAATAATAATAATAATAATTCCCAACAACAATAATTAATTGCATTTATAGAATACCCCTGATGCATGTCATAAATCAGGATTATTAACAATAACAACAGTAATAGTGGTGGAAGAAGAATGAAGATTCTGGAGTACACACAAGGAGATTACAATAAGTTATTATGTGTGCAGGGAGCTGAGCTTGCAGGAGAGGGAGAGGGCTTCCCCAAGGCGAAATGCTGCAGTTAAAAGTCCTTACATCCCACCATGAATATTGTGACCATGTAGTTGTGAGGAATTGTCCTCTGCAAATATTTCTGTTATGATGACTCACTGCACTTCCAAGTCAGTATTGCAGCGTCTACTAATTCCCCCTCCCCCATTGCCCAAAAGGCCAACTTTGAAGCAAAAGATTTGGAACACTTTGTTTCTGCTTTTCCGCCTAACTGTGGTTTTGGGGGGGCGGGGGGAACGCGGCAAAATGCGTCAGTGGCTGACTTGCTTCCTCATCCTTCAGCTTTTAGCAACTGTCTCCCCACACCTCTGGAAAAAAACAATTTTCACCTCTCCATCTCTTTAAAAAAAGTATTCTAAATGGATAGCGAGAGCCCGGGAATTGTTTTCTTTGCGTGTTGTGGAGAGCATCTACGTGGAAATACCAAATCCAGGCACAGCCCTTTGCTTTTCAGTTGTGGTTTTCCTCCTTCTCTAGCTATTTCAGAGCAGCAGAGGACGATCCTCATAATCTGAGCTAATGCTGCTGCAGCTGAGGCAGCCTCTGTTATGCCACCCGCTTCTGGCCTTGCCTGTCCCCAGAGCTTGCTGCATAGCATGGAACTCTTGGCATTCAGATGCACATACAAAGGCAACAGCATCTGGACTATCTTCAGGTCACTGGCTGTTGTTTTCCTTTCTTTTAAGTCTTTCTGAACTGGGGGATCAGGACAAGATTGAAGTGCAAACTAAGAAACCTAGGCAGAGTTTACAGAGATCCATTAGGGAGACGGGGAGGGGGGTTCTGCCTGGGACAGTCCAAATAACAGTTTTTGAAAAATCAGCAAGACATATGAAGAGAGGACCAAAATGGTGATCGAATGCAAAGTAGCAAAAGGTTTCCTGGAGGATAGAAATCCTCCTAAATGAAGACATTTGCTGCGCCAGGTTTGTGTGAGAGCCTGGGCATCCCGCAAATGACTGAAAAAGGCATTATTATAATGTGACTTGCTTGGCACATTCCTACTGATGATATAATCGATGCACACAAATTCTTAGGAAAAAAGATTTAGTGTTTTTCACACTTAAAGCATAATCAAAGACTGATGCTCTGTGAATGGTTAATGTTTGGAGCCGGTTGTTGCTTGCCTGTTGAATTTGACTGACAAGTGTTTCCTACACCAGTCAGAATCTGGTCTATATGTCACCTCCCCCTGCCATGTGAACAGGTTTGGGAATTGGACTGTTATAAGCATCGTTTTGGGGTCTATACCAGAAATAGATGAAGAATCAAATTCTGACAGTATGAACTTGCTTGTACACATTAAAACCCCTGCCCAACTCTATGGTGGTGTTTGACAAGTGTTTTTTTTCCCCAAAACTGTTCCAGACAAAAAGGCACACCAAATGCATTCTGGTTGGCACCCACAAAACTTGAATCCCAGTCCCACTTCAGGAGAAATAATTAGATTTGAAATTATGATTAGGAATATTTATATACTGCTTTTCAACAAAGTACAAAGTGGTTCACATGGCAAAATAAATCAGTGAATGGTTTCCTGTCCCCAAGGGGATCACAGTCTAAAAAGAGGTATGCAGAAAAGATACCAGCAGCAGCCACTGAAAAAGATGCCATGCGGGGGGGGGGGAGGAACTGTTCTTCTTCTGCTAAATATAAGAGAACACCACTTTAAAAAGGTGCCTCTTTGCCTAGTTAGTAGGGCCTTTTGATGGAAAGTGCATTACTTGGAAATAAGTTCAATCAAATGATTTGTATTTAAAGTGTTCAAGATGTTAGAATATAATCCACAAACCGTTCATTGTGGATCAAACTTGTTGGATTACTCCAATAAGCGGGTTTTTGTATGCGCTGTATTACAACCTTAGGTTGCAATCTTCCTGGCATTTATTCAGAAGTGAGCCCGGACACTATCAATGAACTATTGTCAGTAAAGTGTGTATAGGATAAAGTAGCTGGAGTTTTGCAAGGCAAGGCTTAAATTCATTTGTTGAAGATTGCAATCCAATGTACATTTTCCTGAGTAAATACTCAGTGCCCTACATCTAAGTAGACATGCGAGAACTTTTACTTAACTGGACTGTGAATCAGGTTGCCAGCTAATTGCCTCTAATTTCCCCTCATTCACATGTTTCTATTTCCACATTCCATGGTTTGGCCAAAGAATTACTTGATTAGTAACAAAAAGATTTTAGGTGTCAAATATAAGGCAGTTTAGAGGGGGGGAAAGGATGACAATATATTCTGATTGTAACAGTGTGCTAGTTAAAAACCAATAAAAAAAAACAAAATATCCTGAAAATGGAGTAATTAAAAATACTGAAATGATTTTTTTGAATGAGGCGCAATTTTAGATTTATCTGAGAAAACGGTAAAGCATATCATCTAGAAAGCATCTTTCCTTCTTTCAATCTATAACAAAAGAAAGCCTAAATGTATGTTCAGTATGTTGTTTTCATATACAAGAGAATTGAGTAAGTGGTTAGCTGACGATTGGGTTTTTTTTCTGGTCAGCAGTAACTGGCTGGTATGTTTTATCTGAAATAAAAACATGCTTGCACTTCTTTCTGAAGAAGATAGCAACTTGTGGGTCTGCTATTTTGGAGCAAAACTACTGAGCGGTTAATATCATTTCCTTGGCGGGTGAAGACCAAGGGCAGATGAGTTAAATATATTGCAGGATATGGACAGGGCAGATGAGTTAAATATATTGCAGGATATGGACAGATTGAGTTCAGGTCCCAGCAGAAATATCTGGATTTAAACCAAGTTGGGGATATATAATAAATCAGCTTAATTTCGAGTTGTTGAAATGGGCCTTCTGAATAAGTTGCATAGGATAGGCTGCCCCTTGGATGTGGAGCTGGTCTTTCCAGGAGTGTTTCCCAAGAGTTTGGCTCAGTGGGACTGGAACTGAGGTTCTCCTGTCAGGACTTGTCCTGTTTTGATCGATGGTATTCCATCCCCCCCCTTTCATGGATCACTGCCTTGTCGTGGCGAAGGGGCTTGAGTAGCTCAATGAAGCTGTGAGCTATGCCATGTAGGGTTACCCAAGATGGACAGGTCATAGTAGAGAGTTCTGACTAAACGTGATCCGCTGGAGAAGGAAATGGCAACCCACTCCAGTACTCTTGCCAAGAAAACCTCATGGATTACAAAACTAAAAGGCTAAACGATATGACACTGGAAGATGAGACCCTCAGGTCGGAAGGTGTCCATTATGCTACTGGGGAAGAGCAGAACACGAGTACTAGTAGCTCCAGAAAGAGTGAAGTAGCTGGGCCAAAACCGGAAGGAAGCTCAGCTGTGGATGTGTCTGGAAGTGAAAGGAAAGTGCGATGCTGCAAAGAGCAATACTGCATAGGAACCTGGAACGTCAGATCTATGAATCAAGGTAAGTTAGATGTAGTCAAACGTGAGATGTCAAGGCTGAACATCGACATCATGGGAGTTAGTGAACTAAAATGGACAGGAATGGGAGAATTTAATTCAGATGACCATTATATCTGCTACTGTGGGCAGGAATCCCTTAGAAGAAATGGAGTAGCCTTCATAGTGAACAAGAGAGTGAGAACAGCAGTACTGGGGTATAATCTCAAAAGTGATAGAATGATTTCAATTCGGATCCAAGGCAAACCTTTCAACATCACAGTAATCCAAGTCTACGCCCCAACCACTGGTGCTGAAGAGGAAGAAGTTGACCGTTTCTATGAAGACCTAGAACAGCTTCTAGAATTAACACCCAAAAAAGATGTCCTTCTCATCATAGGGGATTGGAATGCTAAAGTAGGCAGTCAAGAGGTAATAGGAGTAACAGGCAAGTTTGGTCTTGGAGTACAGAATGAAGCAGGGCAAAGACTGATAGAGTTTTGTCAGGAGAACACATTAGTCATAGCAAATACCCTTTTCCAGCAACACAAACGGCGACTGTACACATGGACTTCACCAGATGGTCTACATCGAAATCAGATTGATTACATTCTTTGCAGCCAAAGGTGGAGAAGCTCTATACAGGCAGTAAAAACAAGACCTGGAGCTGACTGTGGCTCAGATCATGAGCTTCTTATTGCAAAATTCAGGCTTAAACTTAAAAAAGTAGGGAAAAGCACTAGGCCCTCCATGTATGACCTAAATCAGATCCCAAACGAATATACAGTGGAGGTGACAAACAGATTTAGAGGCTTAGATTTGGTAGACAGAGTGCCTGAAGAACTTTGGACGGAGGTCTGTAACATTGTACAGGAAGCAGCAACTAAAACCATCCCAAAGAGAAAGAAATGCAAGAAGGCAAAGTGGCTATCTGAAGAGGCTTTAAAAATAGCTGAGGAAAGAAGGGAAGCCAAAAGCAAGGGAGAAAGGGAAAGATATACCCAACTGAATGCAGATTTCCAGAGAACAGCAAGGAGAGATAGGAAGGCCTTCCTCAATGAGCAATGCAAAGAAATAGAGGAAAACAATAGAATGGGAAAGACTAGAGATCTTTTCAAGAAAATTGGAGATGTCAAAGGACAATTTCATGCTAAGGTAGGCACAATAAAGGACAAAAACGGCAAGGACCTAACAGAAGCAGATGAGATTAAGAAGAGGTGGCAAGAATACACAGAGGAACTCTATAAGGCCGATCTCAATGTTCCTGATAACCACAATGGTGCGGTCACTGAGCTTGAACCTGACATCCTGGAGTGTGAAGTCAAGTGGGCTTTAGAAAGCCTCACTAACAACAAAGCTAGTGGAGGTGACAGCATTCCAGTGGAATTACTGAAAATCTTAAAAGATGATGCTGTCAAAGTGCTGCACTCCATATGCCAGCAAATTTGGAAAACCCAGCAGTGGCCACAAGACTGGAAAAGATCAGTTTACATTCCAATCCCAAAGAAGGGCAATGCCAAAGATTGTTCAAACTACCGCACCATTGCACTCATTTCACATGCTAGCAAGGTCATGCTCAAAATCCTACAAGCTCGGCTTCAGCAGTATGTGAATCGAGAACTACCAGATGTACAAGCTGGTTTCCGAAGAGGCAGAGGAACTAGAGATCAAATTGCCAACATTCGATGGATCATGGAGAAAGCCAGAGAGTTCCAGAAAAACATCTACCTCTGCTTCATTGACTATGCTAAAGCCTTTGATTGTGTGGATCACAACAAACTGTGGCAAGTTCTTGAAGAGATGGGAGTACCAGACCACCTTATCTGTCTTCTGAGAAACCTGTACGTGGGCCAGGAAGCAACAGTTAGAACTGGACATGGAACAACCGACTGGTTTCAAATTGGGAAAGGAGTACGACAAGGCTGTATCCTGTCACCCTGCTTATTTAACTTATATGCAGAGTACATCATGAGGAAGGCAGGGCTGGATGATTCACAAGCTGGAATCAAGATCGCTGGGAGAAATATCAACAACCTCAGATATGCAGACGACACCACTCTAATGGCAGAAAGTGAGGAAGACTTAAAGAACCTGCTGATGAGGGTGAAAGAGGAAAGTGCCAAAATTGGCTTGAAGCTCAACATTAAAAAAACTAAGATCATGGCCACCACTCCCATCACTTCCTGGCAAATAGAAGGGGAAGAAATGGAAGCAGTGACAGACTTTATCTTCCTGGGCTCCAAGATCACCGCAGATGGTGACTGCAGCCATGAAATTAAAAGACGTTTACTTCTTGGGAGGAAAGCTATGGCGAACTTAGACAACTTAATCAAAAGCCGAGACATCACCCTGCCAACAAAGGTTCGCATAGTCAAAGCTATGGTTTTCCCAGTAGCTATGTATGGCTGTGAGAGCTGGACCATAAGAAAGGCAGAGCGCCGAAGAATAGATGCTTTCGAATTATGGTGCTGGAGAAGACTCTTGAGAGTCCCCTGGACTGCAAAGAGGTCCAATCGGTCCATCCTACAGGAAGTCAAGCCTGATTGCTCCCTGGAAGGACAAATGCTGAAGCTGAAGCTCCAATACTTTGGCCACCTGATGAGAAGAGAGGACTCTTTAGAAAAGACCCTCATGCTGGGAAAGATTGAAGGCAAAAGGAGAAGGGGGCGGCAGAGGATGAGATGGTTAGATAGTGTCACCGAAGCGATGAACATGAAATTGGGTGAACTCCGGAAGCTAGTGGAGGACAGGGAGGCCTGGCGTGCTGTGGTCCATGGGGTCGCGAAGAGTCGGACACGACTTAGCGACTGAACAACAACAATTCCATCCCCCCCCCCTCCTGCAACCAATCGCTGAACGGAATTGAGGGGGGGGTTGATTTGTGTTTTTGGCTGGGGCTCATTGTCACCCGCAGGAAATAAGTGTGCGCTGTTTCCATTCGAGGAGATGCAGAGCCTCTGCTTTTCCTCTAGGCAGGGCTCAAGCTGTATAGTAGGAGGAAATAATAAGCAGGACTGGGGCCAGCTGGCAGGGCAGTGGCAGCAAAGAGGTTTTGCGCGGAGTCCTCGCAGGTCGTCCTAATTGGAACCCCGGACCTCGGATGAGAGGCGAGGCGCTGAGCTGGCGGGCAGCCAAGCCCAATAATCCCACCCCTCCCTCCTCAAAGCCCTTTGCATTGTGCTTGATGAGAGAGGTTGAGGGTGAGCAGGTGAAAGAATGAATTTGTGGGTGTCGCTTACAAAATGAGAGTCAATTGAGAGGCCTGCTTGCGGAAGGCGAAGTTCGCTGGCAGGCAGGAGGGCTCAGAAGGAGAAGAAAAAGCTGCTGCTGCTGTTCTTCCAAGGGCGGCTCCGCCAGAGCAGCCAGGCCTAGCAGCGCCAACAGGAGGGCCTGCGAGCAAGCCTGGGGAGGAAGAAGCAGCAGCAGCAGCAGCAACAGCAGCCAGCAGGGACGCCGAGAGCGCAATGGGAGATGGGAGGGCGTCTGACGAGAGCGGGGAAAGAAAAGGGGCTGCGGGCGGCAAGGGAGGCTGGGAAAGGCGGTGGGAGCCGCCAGGGAGCTGTGGGCTCATTCAGGCAGGAAGTGCGGAGGGAGGGAAGGTGCTTGGTTGCAGGCGGCCGGGGCCAGGCGGCGGCAGTGGATGCGTGAGCCGGGCTGCAGGAGGGCAGAGGAAGTGGAGCCGCAGCTCCTTTTCCTCCAGCAGCCCCCATTGTTCGCAGGGAAGCTGCTGCCGCCGCCGCCTGGTTCGCTGGCAGCCGGAGGCTAGCCTTGTCCTGCTGCAAAGGTGAAGGAGCAAGCCGAGCCTTTTCCTTTTTCAAAATTTTGCTCCCACAATTGGGGGAGAGGCGCGGGTGTGCTTTCGCTTTCCCCGCCGCCGCCGCCGCCACTTTTGGGTTTCCAACCAACTGCTGAGCAAGTCCTCCTACAAGGGGCTTTATATTTTGTAGCCTCTTTTTGGGTGTGTGTTTGTGCTTTCGTGCTGTTCACTGAGGAAAGCTCCAGTAAAAGCTCTGTAGCTCTCGAGGGCCTCCGCCGAAGGTAAAGACCCCGCCAAAGAGAGCGCTCTGCTGATACAAAGGGAAACATCTGGTCGGTGGTGAATATTTAGAACAGGACTTTGGAGAGTGAGAGAGAAAACGGCGGCAGGAAAGAACTGGGGGGAGGGGGAGAAAAAGACGAAATGCCCGCAGAATTAAATTTAAACGAAGCGGGTTTAAGGAAGGGGAGTTGGAAGAGAGCGGGTTTTTTGTTGTTGTTGTTGTTGTGTTGCCAAACTTCAGAAAGAGTGCTGGATCTTGTTCTTTGCGAATTCTCACAAAAAAATAAAGTTAGCACTTTTTTTTCCATACAAGACAAAAGGCCTCGCTTTAAAAATGCTTTCTCCTCTCAAAGAGACCAACCAACTAACCAAAAACGTTATTGCACGATTTTACTCCAAGCTGAGTCTTGCTCCTCTTGGTTACTCTGAGGAAAATGAACTAACCAGAATTTAGGAAACACTTCCAAGAAGTGTGGGTAATTCTTCTGAAGGGAATGGAGTAATGGTGTTCCAGCTAGAGTGACCTGCCTAGGACAACAACAAAAGTAATGGAGCCTACATTTTGGGAGGAAAAAAAAGAGGGCGGTTGTACTCTTAATCTATTTTTTTTTTGTTAGAAAGGTGCTTTCTAGAGAAAGCGGGTGTTCTCTGTTGTTTCACAGAGTTTGAGGACACTGTACTTTAAAATACAAAATTAATCTCTAAATATTGTATTTTCTTGTTCTCTGAGGGGAAAAAAGCCTTTTATTGAAGTTCTATACTGCAGGAAAGAGGTCAACAGGGCTAACTGAACACCATGAAGCAGAAAACATTTGGTAGTTATCTGGATGCAGCAAGGACCTGGCTTTTTGTTTTTCTCTTTTCTTTGATATTTACTGACTTGGGGACCTTCACTTAAAGACGGAATAAAAACAGTGATTAAAAAACATCCCAGAATATAGAATATGCATATTTTGAAACATATAGTTAAGGAAATGAACGTATGTAAGACTTCTGGTAGCCCCTCCTCTTATGAATATTTAGTGACCACTAGACTAACTTTTAAAATATACCTCTGAGGAAAGCCCTTAAAAAAGCACACACAATTTCTCTGAAAAATAAAAGGATTTAAAATTAAAACTATTGTGAGAGAGAGAAAAATGTTTCAAACAAGGTGAACACCATGGTTGTCTTTTTTTCTTCATTTTAATATTTTAATCTTCCTTCTTGCCAAATGGGTCATATTTTTTAAAACATGAGAAGTGTAGCTAGCATGAAGTGAAAAATCGCAGACCGACTCTGAAGTGCCACAGTGAGACTGACAAAATGTGATCCGAGGCTTGTGCCCTTAATTCGCTTGGAATGTTAAGCTTCCCAAGATACTCCCCACCAATGTGGTCATGTTAGCTTTTCTCTGCGTTAGTAGGTGTTTTTTAATGGTTAAAAATTATGTGGGAGCAACAGCACCTGTACTTTTGCATTTATAGAACTGAGATTAAAAATGAGCGCTTTGTATTAGAAAATAAAACATGTTGCTGGAAAGAGGGTTTTTTTTTTTTAAGTTGCATTGGTTACTCCTTTCATGGACACAATACAATTAATTAACTTGGGTGTGTTTTTGAGATTGGTTAATAGTAGCCCAACTTGAGGATAAAACTCCTTAAATACAACATATAACATGATTTTCCCAAAGTGGATTAATATAATTGATATCTCCTGCAGAGATGTCTCATGTATTGCAAGCTGCTTTAATCTCTCAGACTAATTTCTCTCTCTTCTATGCACAGTTTCTAACTATAAAATGTTTATTAGGACACAGCCATACTGAAATAGCTTTATTTTATACATACTTGATTAGGAACCAAACTTGTTTCTCAGCAGAAAAAAATCAAATTTTTAAATGGGGGAAAAACAATGTGAGTTACATTTGCAAAATATGCATCATTACAAACTTCTGTTTTTGTGTACAAAAAGTATACAGACACTTGAAGTTTATTTTTGGGTGCATGAAGGATAAGGGGATAGAATCCTTTTCAAATGTGCTACAGGAAAAAAAGTAACAATTCATGCCATCTAAATCTTTATAGGCCTTTTGCAAAAAAAAAAATGTGTTACATTTAAACCACATGTAGTCTAAACTACAGGGTTTATTGACACAGTTGCCCCCCCATAAAACTTTTTTCTACTGTTGAGTACCCTCAGCATTAATTTATTAAATGTTATTTCCACTCCCACAAAAAAATCATTACATTACTATAATTGTCCTATTTTTGCATGTGAACCCAAAGAAGCACTTTAAAACATTTTACTGAAGAAAATTAAAATGTAATGTGTTGAAATTGTTAAAGCAATGTTTACATACCCTGCTGTTAGAAAAATAAAAATTTTACACTACAATTTATTTTCTTAGAGTTTTTAATTTAAGTTTTTTTCCTGTAAGAAAAACCTTTGCTTCATGTTTACAGTAAATCTCAGGCTAAAATTAACAATTAAATACTAGCATAAACCTAACAGAAGAAGTACTTGAAAAACAACTATTTCATCCATTGTTGCTGCTAGTTAAATAGCATTGCCAAAAGCCTCCTGAGGTGATAGTGCAATTTAAAACAATATAATGGATGCTTTAAAAAAAAAAAACCAGAAGAAAGCTTCCCAGTGAATTAGAGCTTTTACACTAGATTTGAAGGGAGTTTCAAACAATGCCATCCACAGTCATGCTTACATTAATAGGTAGTTTTGGGAGCACACAGCTGACATAACCTTGTACACACAAATTGCAAAATGTGTAAATATATTCAAAAATGTAATTGAAAGATGAACTAGATCTGTTAAGTTGCTCTACAAATTCTGTATCACTGGATAGTATTCCAGACCTATGAATGCATGCAAAATTAACAAGAAACTATATTTCTACTGGTTTAATTTTACTTAGAAACCCTACAAAAACATTTACTTGCATGTAAGTTCCATTAACATCAATTGGAAAGTAGACTTATTTAGGATTGAAGTACTGAACACGCAGCAAGGTCTATATGGGATTTTTTAAAAAATAGGATAACTATTTACTTCATCAACTGAGCATGGATGGAAATTCAAGCCAATACAACTTGGATATACTGTAGTTTTAAATATAGCAGTATTTAAAACACATTAATGTGCATGGGTCAAAACACAAGTGTCACACTCCACATTGTGTGAACTGACCATTATGCATTCATATCCTAGGATTAAGCAACAGCAACGTTAACATTTATTTTGATTAATACTACATATTTTCAAGTTCAGCAGACTGATAAAGAAGGCTAAGAAAGTGCTGTATAGTATTTAAAATAGATACACACAAATATGACCTGCCAATTTGATATCAACAAGTACTTGTTGTTCCTAACATTTCTTTAATGGCATTTTTTCTCTTGTACATCATAGCTTCCTGTGTCCAGGTAAAGGTTAAGAATAAGTTTGGACACAGATTCAATTTAGAAATCACTTTAAAAGTTGTTAAGAAAGGCCTTCAGGCAAACCCTTATTCTCACCCCCACCCCTCAAAAACAAACAGCCCTGACACAACTTCTCTATTCTTCCTCTCTTCACCTCTGCTAATTATTTTCAGGATAAGATGAAAAAGGAATGTGTATGTTTGAAGGGTTTATTTTTGTTTTGCTCTCTTGTATTTGCTTTACTTCAAAAATTAGTGCCGTATGAATATTACAAAAATTGCATCTGATTTAATTGATAGTATATTTCTGACAAAGAGGTGATTAAGCAAGACAGGCCCTCTTTTACCCAACAAGCACACAATGTGCTGCTGATGCTTCTTTAAGAATAAATAGCAGCACACAAAGCAAGGGAATTGCTTGTTAGGTAATTTGAATTTTAAACCAATGTTATTTATTTTTAAATATTAAGATTTAGGTGATCCAGTAAATGAAAAGTTCTAAAAACATTTTTTGCAAGCACACTTCATTCTAGTACTGAGAAGCTGATTAACTGGACATGTTTACAAAGAAGTAAGACCCACTGAGTTCAATTGCACTTACCCCTAGTAACTGTGTTTAAGATTATCACCAAAGTATTTTAATAGATTGCTATTTTGCCACTGCTCACACTAAGAATAAAAGCAAACTAACCAGACAAATCTAAAATGATAAAGATGGCAGAAACTATGTGCATCAATATTTCCCTTTTCTCAGGAGCTATTTGAATTTTTTTTCTTAAAGTTCTTTACCGTTGCTTTGCAATTTTGAAATACAGAGCAGTTAACAATCTTTACATGAGTTCTTTTTCTAATGGCTGTATTCCTACATGTGAATGCACATGAATACCAGCAATACGCTCTGAATTTTTAAGAAGCATTACCCATAGCATGTCAACCTTACAATGACTGCATTCATAAAAAAAACACATCCTAATACTCCAACACTAAAAATGTGTCTTGAGAATAATTCCTAGTGATTTCAGTCAAACTTGCCTCCAAGTAATGTGCTTAGGAATGGGATGTAAAAACTTTGCACATTCATATCATATGGATGTTAATGGCATGCTATGTGTAGTACATTGTGATAAAGCCTCTCTCTTCCTATTTTGCATTTCAATGGTTCCCTCCAAATGCATTGTTTTACAAACTACCAAGAGCCTATCTACATTTTACAATCAAGATTTCTGCAATAGTATATAAACTATTGATGATGGACTTTCTTTAGATCCATGTATTTTCATTCTAGAAACAGAAGTAGCTAGTACAATCAAACAATTAAAAATTAAGCTAGCACCTCATCAAATAATATAATACATTATAATTTGATATTTGCAAAACTGGAGTTTTGGATTCATCATTCTGTTCACACCAGAGAGAGATTTAAGAAGTACCTTTATTTTAAATGCATACAAGAGTTTAAAAATACATTTCTACAGTATGCATTTAATTTGAGACAGCTCTTGTAGTATAACTTTCAGTTAATGTAGCTTCACATTTTAGGAAGATCAAAATTCAATGTGATACTAAGTGTAAAATAATCAATTGGAAACATGTTAGCTCTCAATAGAAAAAACCTTCAGGATGGTTTGCAAAGTTGGAAAGAAACATAGGCTGCAATTTTATTATAATATACAAAGTATCCCTTCATTCGGTGGATTATTGTGTGTTTTGCAAATAGTAGAACTGTGGCAGGGCTCACTGCTTGTATCTCCATAACAGACTTTCTGAAATTTCCTTGTATCCCTGACATTCATTCTCCCAGGACTACCTTAAAGCCCCAACTCCTCCATTTTTAGCCTCCTGGAACAGCACCTACAAGAATGGGGCTGGCTTGTTGAAGAATGTTGCTTGAGACACACTGCACCATAGTGGGGTGGTTGATATCTATTCTTGTTTTGGTGTCCATTAAAAGGTAGTATCTACCAGGATTCTCTGAAGAAGAGAAAAAATTAAATAAACATGAAATTGATTAGTCTCTAAGGTGCCACAACATTTTTATCTAGGATTTCCGTTAGGCCACAATTTTATTGTTGCTGTTAACAAAATCACAGGACATACTTTTTAGAAATTAGATACCATTTTCAGGATGGTATAATATAACCTTGGAATACTTTCACCCAGGGCCACAGTTCAATTAAGGCTGCAGTTTGCTATGCAAACCTATCTAATAGTAATCCTGGCTGAATACAGAAGAATTTACTTCTGAGTAAATATGCATAGGAACATGTTGCGTGTTGAAACATTTAGATAATAAATGGATTTAATCCCATTAAAGTCAATGGAACTGAATCAGTTTAAATGCAAGTACTTTGGTTTAACAGGATCCCAGCTGTTTTAGCGCAATCAAATCTTTTTAAAATCATTTAGTAAAATGTGTGGTTTTCATTATGTCAAGACACTAGTAAGTTATATGTCTGCATTTTTCCAAGCATTTTTCTTTGTAGGAGTACAAATCAATAAAGAATTTTACACCATTGCTATATTTTAAGTACACTAGATTTTACTGTATTTTACTTTGCCCCTACAAACAGACATACACATACACCTTCTTTTAAACAATGGATCAGAGTGATTTTGTAAAGCTGTTGTAGGATATTCATGCAATTTATCAAAAAGTTAAAGGTAGGCTTTCAGAGATATTGCCATGCATGGTCATGGAGGAATGTTCAGCAGTTCAAAAACATTCAGATGGCCCTGTTATGTTAATCAAAGTGTTTAGCAAAGCCTTCCATAGGAAATGACACTCACCACTCCCTTTCCCTGTCCCCTGTCCTTCCTCCTCTATCTACAAAATTTCACTTCAAACTTTCAAGGACAGCAAAGCCTGACCAAGATAAACTTCAGGCTCTGATATTTCAGGGAAACTCTTCATAAGCCCTCACTAATCAGCAGAGGTCTGAGTGCTCATTACTTTGCAATCCCAACTTGAATTTAAACACATTTGAGACAATGGTGATAATTAAGGGCCAAATCCTATCCAATTTTCCAGCCATGGTGTATAGCTGCCCCAGTGGGGTGTGTGTTGCATTCTGTGGTGGTGGGGACGGTCATGGAGGCCTCCTCAAGGTAAGGGAACATTTGTGCACTGCAGCTGCATCAGCACCAGAAAATTGGATAGAATTGGGCCCTAAGGCTGCAATCTTAAACACACTTACCTGGAAGTAAGCCCACTGAATACAGTATAAGTAATCTAAATACAGTACTGAGTAATTCTGAGCAAACATATTTAGGATTGCACTGTTAATAAAGCTGTTTTAAATAGACTTCATGTCCTCCAATAAGGCCACCTTGCAAAATCATCATAAAAATGCACCAGCCTATGCACAAAGTCAGTTTGTCATTTAGCATGACACTGGAAACAAATCAATGGTATTTTACTTGTGATTCTTTCCCTTCACCTTCCTCCTCACAAAAGTACTAGCCCTCAGGCAAACAGAGAAGTAGAATGTTGCAAAGCTGCATTTAATCTCCTTTCAGTCTTAACAGTAGTCACAATTAGTTCCTTCTGCTACAGTCATACCTGTTTACAATGGATAATTGAAAAGCTGGGGATTTTCCTCTATGCTGATAACCTCAACCATCTCGTTTTCACTCTGCTTTTTGAAATATATAAAAGCTAATCAACAACCATTGATCAGAATCTGGAAATATGTCCTTTTAAGTTAATCTAGATAACAAAAATATTTAAGATATGTATGCATGCCTGTATGTGTGTGTAGAGGATTGAAGCAGCCTGTTTGATTTTCCTGTTGTCTGTACTGCTCAATCCTAGCTTAACTATCACACAGAGAGACCTATGCATGTTTGGTACTTAGTGATATGGTGAGATCAAGATTGAGTGTAAGTATGTTTATTTCAATAGGATTTATTCAAAATGGTATTTAGGTTTGAGGAATGTGAATGCATTAGTCAAACTGAAGGAAGTAAACATGACAGTCAAAATGAAAATAATGTACTATGCAGATACAAAGTGAGGGAAGAGATGCAAGACTGTAAATTAGCAAAAGCATAAAATTACATAATAAATATATGGGTATGATAAAATTACTAAGGCTATAAAAATAAGGACTACCAGAAGAAATTCTAGTAAGGTAAGCCTATGCCACAGTAAAATAATCTGTAATATGTCACAAGATACTTAACAAAGAGATAATAGAAATATGGAACTTTTAAAAATAGAATGATGTATTTTGATATAGGGTCATGGTGGCACTGTGGGTTAAACTGCTGCTGCTGGGCTTTCTGACTGGAAGGTTGGGAGTTCAAGACCATGTGATGGAGTGAGCTCCCATTGCTTGTCCCAGCTCCTACCAACCTAGCAGTTCGAAAGCACATACAAATGCCAGTAGATAAATAGGTACCACCAGCGGTGTCATCTACTCACCAGTAGATGGTACGCTGGGTGGGACTTAGCGTGATTGACAGCCCGTCCACTCACTTCTGCTTTCTTCGCGCTCCCCGCACGGCTTTCCCTCGCCTCGGAGGGGGCGCCTGCTCACCCGGCGCGCCCCCCACCCATCCCCCCTGGCAAGCAGGCGCTCCCTCCGAGGCGAGGGAAAGCCGCGCGGGGAGCACGAAGAAAGCGGAAGTGAGTGGACGGTCTGTCGATCATGCTAAGTCCCGCCCAGCGGTACATCTACTGGTGAGTAGATGACACCACTGGGTACCACTTAGGTGGGAAGGTAACGGCGTTCCGCACGCTACGGCATATAGTCATGCCGGCCACATGACCATGGAAGCTTGTCCTCTGACAAACTCCAGCTCTACAGGCTTAGAAACAGAGATGAGCACCGCCCCCTGCAATCGGTCCTGACCATTTGGTCATGGGGAACCTTTACCTTTACCCATTCTGATGTAAGGGACATTTAGTAACCCCAAATGGAGTCTGGTGTCCTCAAAAGTAGACTTTTGTGGATGTGGCTTTGAAACCAGAAATATCCATGAACAGTGCAATCCTAAGCATTTTCCACAGAGGTAAATTTACACTGCAATCCTATGCATGCTTTCCTTACAATAACAGCCCAATCCAAACCAACTTTCCAGAGCATTCTGCAGTTGGGCGGCAGGGTGCAGTCACGGAGGTCAGTCACGGAGGCCTCTTTATGGTAAAGGAACATTTGTTCCCTTACATCCACGAGTTGCATTGTGCTGTAAAGTTGATTAGGATTGTCTTGTAAGTCTCACTCAGCCCAGTAGAAATGACTTCGAAGGAAACATGCATAAAATGCCATTAAGCTCCATGTAATGGGGTTTATTCCTAGTAGGCACAGAGACTGAACATAAGGAATTTCAGAGTGAACATGCATAGGATTATGCTGTACATGTGTTTGGGATGGTGGTATGAGAAAAATGCTTCCAGTAAGGTGAACAGTGTAAGAGTAACAGTGAACACGAGTTATTCTTTGGACACAACATTTATTTGACGAATGTATACCCCGCCTTTCCCATGCCGAAGCAAATGCCCAAGGCAGCTTAACATGGGTAGGCTAGTCTAAACCACCATTTTTTACCGTGTTTTTTTTTTTTTACAAATACACAGTATTCTGTGATTGACCGAGTCCTCAGTCCCAGATGTGGTCTTCACAGTATGGTTCCCTCTTCCGGTTGTGTGCCAACAGACACCCACACAGCTGAGTGACCAATCAGCTGGAGGTGAGAGGATCCTAATTGAGGTCACAATCCTAACCAATTTTCCTAACCAATTTTCCAGCACTGGAGTGAGGATAATGCAGCTCTGAGATAAGGCCACAAACATTCCCTTAGCTTGAGGAGACCTCTTATGACAACTATCCCACTGCAGGGTGCAGCACATGCCCCACTGGCACAGCTATGTCAGTGCTGGAAAATGGTCAGCACTGCGCCCTGAATTTTTGGGTCCAGAAATGGCAGCTGGCCTGTTTCTCTCCCTGCCCAGCTCAGGCTCCAACACAAACACAGGGAGGAAAAGCAGCGCGCCGGTGTGAGGCACGGGGAAGAGCGTGGCGAGGCATTTCAGAGGAGTAATGACGAATGACCACACCCCACAGGGCGCGAGAGAAGTCATTGCCTAGGAAGCTAAGCGTACTGTCATTTTTGTCAAGACACCTTGCAAGCGTGAGGGGGAACTATGGCTTGCCCGGGGCCTAGTCGGTCATTCGCGCCACAGCACGAAACCTGAGAGGAAACAGTCCGAAAGCAGCAGCAGGGCTATTATATATGTTTGTCCCCTCCTTCCCTTCACGCGCGCACTCTCCATGCGTATCCGTTAAAAACGAGGGGCGGGAGGGGGAGAGCAGCGAGTGGGGGAGCGCGCGCGCGGCGTACACAGCCTCGCGGCGGCTCGTGTTCCACTGCCGGCCCATGATCCACCGCGAGGAGAAGGAGGAGGCGGAGGCGGCAGCGGCGGCGCCAGGGCCTTCTTCGACGAGGGCTTCGCAGTGCGCCTGCGCGCAGGCCTGGCTCAGTAGCCTTTGCATTGCTGTGTGGCGTCTTCTTCAAGTGTGTGGCCGCCGCCGCCACCTACAGCCCCTTCCCTGTTGCTTGGGCTCAAACGCTGACGGGGACCAGCCCGGTCAAGCCGGAGGAACTTGGAAGTACCCCCTCTGCGCTGTTGCTGTCGCCGTCACTACTACCACCACTACTACAACCACCACCACCAGCAAGCAGCAGCAGCAGCGGCCATGGGTCCCACGTCCCTGCTATGGAGGCGGTACTGGCGGCGGCGGTGGCTGAGCGACTGAAGGCGGAGAGCCGTGTGAGGGGAAGCGGCGGCGGCGAAGGGGGTCCCTGGCGGCGTGCGCGGTGCTGACGGTGTTTTTAACCCGTAGATGGTCTCTAGCGAGCCGTTGCTGCTGCCTGTGTCACTGGAGGGCGAGTTCTCCAATAGCATGAAGGAGATGATCGGCGGCTGCTGCGTGTGCTCCGACGAGAGGGGCTGGACCGAGAACCCGCTGGTCTATTGCGACGGGCACGGCTGCAATGTCGCAGTGCATCAAGGTGAGTGAGAAGGCCCGGCCTGCTGCGGGGCAGGACGCACGCTGGGGGTGGGTGGTGGGGTGGCCGTGGGAGCTCGCGCAGGGAAAGGCAAGGCAGGCACGCGGGGCTGCTCCCTGCTGCTGCTGCTTCCTCCTCCTCCATGCCCCCTCCCGTATTTCCGCGCTTGCACTCAGCCCCCCCCCCAAGTCGCAAGACCTCCGTTTCCAGCCTTCTCTGGGGCTGGGCGGCCCCTGGGAGCGTCCTCGTCCACCTCTCCTCTCGGTGTCCTGTTGCGGAAGCAGGTCCCTTCGCCCTTCGCCTCCTCCCGCGACCACTCTTCGCCGATTGTAGCCTGCATTCGTGGCTACTCGTAGCCAGCCCTGTAGGAAGAAGTGGCCAGCTCTGGCACTTAGAGAAAAAAATGCAGTGCCCTTTGCCACGTCCGTCAAAGATGAGGAAAATGGCTATATACTTCGCCTCTTTCTCGTGTATTTGTACGAGTGGATAAACTACGTGTTGCCCCTTGTGGCTATTTCCTCATGCTGTCTCTTTCTCGGCCGTCCTTCAGTTAGAAGTGAATACACAAGTACTGTACAAAGTGTTGGCTAAACATCTCTGAGTTTAGGAGTACGAACAACCTGTGCGTGCTACTTTGACTGGGTCCTGTCGGCCCGTTTGAATGGGCAGCGGCCCGTTCAATCTGAACCCATTAATTGCTTTTAGCTCATGAGTAGCCATGCTCCTCCCACGCAGACTTCTGGTTTAGCAGACTTCTGTTTCTTCAGCCAAGACAAGGAGCCTGGAAAACGTGTTTGTCAATGAGAGTTGGCTGTCATGTGACACTGCTTTTCCCTTCCCTCCCTCCCGGAACGTCATTCGGCTGGATGGTTGACTGCTGGATGAGAAGACTTCCTGTTTGTGGTAGTGTAGTGGTGGGGGAGGGGAGGAAAGGGGCACTGTAGAATTACTTAGCCTTTGATGGTAGATTTGTTTGGATTAGTGGAGGAGAGCAATTGGCTGATGCCCAGCTGAGTGGCTGTGCTGCTGCTTTTTTTTCTTTTTTCTTTTTACTATAATGAACACAGTGTGTATCTGCTTCTGTGTGTGTTTCTTTATTTCTGGAATAAGTTCCAATCCTTGTAATTTGTAGTATGTGGAGTTCATGCATGACAATACAAAAGGTCCAGGGGATTTGGATCTTATTCTCTTAATCCCATTTGTGGTATTATACAGACTACTGTATAGAGTTTGTGATGGCAGGTTGAAATGAACGGTTATTACTCCCTGTGAACTTGAAGGTGCATGTGTCTTTGTGAAACCTTCAGTAATGATCTTTCTGCTCTAAAAATACCATAACTCTTCATGTCACTTGCTATATCTTTGCACTGTTCTTTGTGTTTACATGTGCACGTTTCTCTTCCTGGAATTGGAGGTCTGGGACTTTTCTCCAACAAGAAATGCTTAATCTATACTTGCTTCTGTGCCCCTTTGGTATATTTTAGGCAGCTTGCTTAACAGGGGAGAGGAGATCTTTGGTCTTGGTATCTAGGTGAATTAATGCATGCAGGGGCAAAGGGATATTGTGTGAAATGAAAAGTAAAAGTCTCTGATAGTGACAGAAGAAAAATGGGACAATAGAGGAATGTGAGTTGCTGGTCCACAGCAATTGTTCAAAAGCCTTAACGTGTTGAGGTAACAGATTTCATATATAATAAGGAAATGGATTAATAGTTGCATTCCTTATCAAGATGTGATGCAGTTTGTGCCTCCTTCCCTATCCTGTATAACTAGTAGATTGTGGGAAACAAACCATACCATGACTTGCAAGCATGACTTGCCTAGCATGACAAAATCTATAGATTTTGGAGTAGCAAGTTGAGACTGATGTTCTATATTGTAAGACTTGGTGTGCGACACAAGTGAGAGACTGTGGCTTCTGTGTGTTTATTCAGTTTCTCACACATGTGTCTAACACAACTAATTCTCCTGTGGGCAGCACAATCCTAACCCCTGCCCCTCACAACTCCTGAGTATTGTGAAAGTGCCATAAAACATCTTCGCAGATACTTGGGAGCTGGCTGGGCCAGCACACAGACGTGCACTAACCCAGCAGTATTGAACCTGCACCGGGAGAAGGTAGGCTTTGGTAGCCTTGGTAGGTCAGCATAGCGGGTGAGAGAACAGAATGGAGGTAGTTTTGGACAGGGGGAGGGCAGACCAAGGGTCCAGGCCCAGGAGAGGGGTGGGACTAGCCTGGGTGACCTAGGCTGGATTCTAACCGCCATCCCTGGCCCGACCTGCATTACATGGGCTGCTTAGATTTGCGCCTGCGATGTCACAGGTGCAAATCAAAGCAGCCCCATCAGGATGGCTGGCGGGTAATATGGGGTAAAAGGAATAAAATCCCCTTACACAGAGTTGCACCTCAGCCTGCTTCTAACCTGCACTGGATACAGTGCAGGCCAGTCGACCTGCCTGTTCCAGTGCAGGCTAGGATTGTGCCCTAAATTGGTTACGTTAATAAAGTTTGGAGTTTATGAAATCTTTGGAATGTAGTCTTGCATCATTGAGTTGTGAAATCTGTAAGAGCTAAGGTACTCCTGTGAACCAAAACTTTATGCCTTTAACAAAAGCAACATGCAGTCTGATCATACCATGTTTACTGATAAATTTACCTATTGAACTCAATAGGGCTTAGTCCTAAGAACTGTAGGTTTGTAGGATTCCATTATTAAGAAAATTTACTGCAGATTTTTGGCCTCAAGGATTCTTGGAGTGATTCACATTAAGACTTGTGGTATCCTGATCAGAATTATAAGTACATTTGGGGGCAAAATAAAATATTTCTGCTATATTTCTGGAAATCTTTTTAAGTAGAATTCATTACAATTTCTCTATATATTAGGTGTCCTGTTTTGAGGGAGCTAGGAGTGAATGGAAACAGATCAGCTTGAAGCCTTCACTCTTTTATAGTTGCTATTTTCTCAAGGGATCCAGATGGAGTGTAGGCAACTACGACAGCATTGGGGAGCAGCTGTCATTCTTGCAGTGCCCTGATCTTCCATGATAGTAAAGGAATTTGAGATGGCAAGATGCTTCTGTAGAGCTGCAGAAATGCTGTGAAACAGCACCTTAAGAGGAATCCAGGGTGATTTTTTTAAATGTTGCTAGTTAGTTGACTGTGGGTGTCCTTGTGGTGATTGCACTTATTTAAACAGAGTATGTGGACAGAAATAAGCATCCTCCTCTGAATAAGTTCTACAGAAGTATCTAATGTTGTTCTTTCGAGTGGAGATCAAGGCCATTGAGGCCAAACAGGAACCTGATGGTATTTCAACAGTGGTGAGTAAACTGAGTAGTAGAGCATAGTAATTTTGTAGACATGGAGAGGGATGATGAGAATGGATACTTGTTTTTAGAACTCTAGAAGATGCACCCTTAAAATATGTTGTCTGTCTTGCTTAGACCCTGCATTACCAGCTCCTATTTCTGTAATGTAATCCTGATTATAATGTTGCAATTGATCTTCTAGGCCAGTGGTATTCAAACTTTTTAGACCGGGACCCACTTTTTAGAGGGATACTCATCTCAGGGCCCACTGGAAGTGATGTCATTAACCTGGAAGTGATGTTGTGGCAGGAAGTGCTGTCATTGTAACATAATAAAATGACATTCCTGAAATGCAGACTGGCATTCTTGGACTACAGGAATTGTACAACCATGAAACATCCCTGACAGAAAGCAAGATTAGGACAAAATATGGTGTAAAAGCACTGAACTAAAAACAAAATTTAAAGAAAACCCCTCACTTGAAAATTCAAACTGTGAACACTCACAAAAGGAATATCACAAGAGTAAGATCTGCAGTTTCCAAGATGGCTGCTCCCAGCTTTCCGCGACCCACTTGACATCAGGTTGCGACCCACCAAGTGGGTCCCAACGCACAGTTTGAATACTGTTCTAGGCCATACTATAATAGCCTTTATTTTTGACCCTTCTAAAATCAGTTTTTCTGAACAGGCATTAGTAATGTTCAGATGTGTTTTGGAAAAGGTTCTTAATTTTTTTCTAAGATTTAATTCAGGTGCAGCTAACTTGCAACTGTTTGGTTGTTTTCCAAGAGTTACAACATTTTTGTGAGCAATACTGCTGCTACAAATTAAACTGCTGCTGACCCTGTGAATTAAAGTGATCCCCCCCCCGGCTGAAATCCATTGGCTTGGTCTGAGCCAGTAACCAGAAATTGTTGTGGTTAGTAGGATCACAAATGTAAGCTCTGTCTACCCTACTCAGTGTAATCTAAGACTTCAGTCTTGTGCATAACTACCTGAGAGTAACTCAATGTATCTCAGCGTTCAAGTAATATAAATATACAGCATGTATTCTAAGCCATTAGACTTTATGTGGTCCATATTCTACATCAGTGCCTTTTATCTGGTACTACTAGTACGACTATTGGTTTCACAGTATTGGTACTTGACCTTCCTGTTATGGTGAGCATGTGGCACTGCCTACCCTGCTGAAAGTGGACTATGAAGCTGCTTGGTCTTTCAAAGGAAGCACAGTTTGGGGAACGCAAGAGCACAGCAAAGTCCAAACAGTGGTGTATATGCAAAATGGTTGAAAAGCCTTTCTATTCTTTAGAACTTGTCATATTTACTGTCTGTGTTAACATTTGATTGTTTAGCATTAGTAGTGAATTCTAGATTATGAGGCCCAGAGAAGCGCCCTGTATACTGGGGCGGTCCTGAAGGATGTGCTGCCAGGGGCACATCCAGCTGGCTGCAGTCTCCCCCCAAAAAGTGATTGTGGTGATGTCACCATAGTTACTTCTGCCCGCTGCTCACTCACCTCACTCCCTGCTTGTTTTTTAAACATGAATGAAGCTGGCAGCCTGCTGTATTTGCATTTAAGGGGTGGGGAGGGTGGCTGGCTGCAGTGGCTGTGCCTGCCCACCCTCCACAAGTGAAGCCATCAACCAGCTTTGTTTACATTTTAAAAAATGCGTCAGGCAGTAGAACAGTTGGCTGTGCCAGAAGGGTGCACAGAATGCTGTCTCTGCTGCCCAGGACCATGTGGTCCCCTGGTACCAGGTACGCCACTGCTGTATGCATACATGTCTTCAGAGTTTGATCACATTCTTAAATTCTCATGTCATGTGGCATGAATTTTGGAAGGACTTGCACGTATGTAGCATGTCAGTCTAAATCCTAAATCCTATCCCCTTGTACTTAAGTTGTGTAACAATAAATGTTTATGTAACACAGTTTCAGTGGGTTGTAGGTTGTTTATGTACACACACCCTCTTTGAGTTTCAAAGTCTAAGAAGCCTTAACTAAATTAAATGTGTAAAGTTTGACCATGATGGAACTATATCAGTTCAGCGAATTGTTGGCATGGTTAAATATGCATGATAAAGACTGTAAAGTTCACCTGGGGTGAGCAGTTCTTCTGGGGGAGTAGATTAGTGGCAACGCCTCTTGTTCCCTTCCTCATCCACTGTTGCTGCTCCCTAGTATTATTTATTGGAGTCTGAGATAGTATCCTGAGTAGCACAGCTGCATCTCTGACCCTTTTAAGATAACGCACCCCAAGATTATCAGGCCCATAGCAACTTTTTTTGTTGGAGCATTTGCTAATGTTTGACATTATTACTCATTATACAGTATATTTATTTATTTATTTATTTATTTATTTATTTATTTATTTATTTAT
>JAJKFI010031876.1:0-11191 GCA_029204185.1 Lerista edwardsae
TTATTTATTTATTTATTTATTTATTTATTTATTTATTTATTTATTTAAGAAATTTCTACCCCGCCTTTCCTCTGCCAAGGCAGATGTCCAAGGCGGCTTACAATATTATTTGTATATCAAACAGTATATCATTTCTTAGTTTAAGCATGGCATTGTTGCTTTGGAATTGTCACATTTTTTTGTCCTGAATCTCATCATGCAGATTACAAAAATGATCCAAGTTCATTCATTTAAATTTCCTTCATTCATTTGTAAAACTGATTTTTTTTGGGGGCCTGTGGAAAACGTGTAAGCCAGTGCTTCCCAAAGTGTGGATCACCATTGGGTGCTCCGATGGTGCCACAACTGTCGTGGCGCCACAGGCACCCAGGGATTTTTAAACATACCCGATGGTCAGAAGGGGGCCTTCTTCAGCATTGAGGAGGCCTGCAGCCTTCCATGGGTCTCCCTGAAGCCATGAAAAGCTCTGTTTTGTGCTTGGAAGCACACTCTTCCAGTTTTTGCATGGGGCACCTCCACCGTCCCAGTCCCTGCCCTCACCAACACTTACTGCAGTCTCAACATCCAAGTAGGACTTTGGGAACCGCTGGTGTAAAATACTCAATGTGGCCCTCATACTAAAGGTCTGGAGACCCCTGCTGCCTGCCTGCTTGTCTTTCTGCAAGCTTGCTTGCTGATAGCATTCTGTAAAAAGAAGTGACATGCTTGCTTGGAGGCACTGGAAAGAGGAGAAACAATGGTAGTAGGCCTGGGTGTGTGTGAAAAACTGTGGATAACAGAACCAGCAGATACTAGCTCTATGGATATGGGGGACACCTGCACTGTGGGACTTAACTATCTAGTCCACATCTTGGTTTAAAGATGATTGCGCAGTTACTTACACTGGTATTATAAGTCAGGGAGATTGTGTAGGCATGTGTGTCTTGTTGGGTGTAAATCCAACAGAGTAGTTACAGAGCTAGACTTCGTAATAACTGAGCAAAATTCATAAATGGGCAGGTTCTGAAGATCCATAGAATGAGTCAGCAGGCGTAGACACAAGTGGACTCAATATAATCCAAATCGGGAGCCAAGAACCATGTCTAATTGTAGTTATTGGCACAGAAGGAGAATTGGAGCCAGGACTGAGAGTTGCCAAGGTCACAGCTGGGTAAACTATGTGAAGAAGCTGGGTGCAAGAACTGGTAAGCAAGAAAAGGGTGTGGAAGCAGATCAGCAGAAAGACAGGCTAAGAAGGACTTGAGCATGCAAACTCAGGAGGATTATTGTTGAGGCAAAGGTTTGAGTCTAATTGGATAGGCTTTATCTATTGGAAAGTTTCAAATTAGGGAGGAGCCATTGACCTGAAGGTCCAGACATGCCACTTCAATGGTAGTGAGTGATCTGCTGATGGAGATCTTCAGCCGAAGTAATTTAGTGGCCTGCTTCAGTGACCTTGATTTCGATGAGTGAATTGTGAGCTTCGGGCACACACACGAGGGAAGTGAAAGCTTTTGAAATTAACTTTTGAAATTTAAATTAGCCACAAGTTCCATTAAGTATAAAACCTGGAACTCTGGTTTAGATTTGGAACAATTGTTGCCTGAGTTTTGCTCATAAGATGAAATTGGAGCTTACACAAAAGGAGAAGATTTGCTTTCTACATTGTACGTGTGGAGGGTGAGGGAGGGTTCGGCCAAATCCAATGTTTTACCCCTGATGTAGCCATTCCAATGGTGTGTGTGCTGCATTCCGTGGTGGTGGGGAAGTCAGGGAGGCCTCCTCAAGGTAAGGGAACAAGTGTTGCTGCATTGCGACTGTGTTGTTGCTAGAAAGTTGGATGGAATTTGGCCCTCAGTGTGTTTATGGGCAAATTAAATCATGATTTAGATCAGTCATTCCCAAATGCTTTAGCACTGGGACCCACTTTCAAAAACGATGGTCTATTGGGCCCCACCTAACCTTACAAGATTAAAAAAAATATTAACTTAACCACCTGTTCAAGCATCTTGTTTTTATCCTTTTTACTATGGGTCAGGGTAGTAAAGCATTCCGAAGCATGAGCTCTGTATTCATTGGATCAGGACCAATGGTGGCCCTTTGCCTCGCCTTTATAGGAACAGAGGCACAGTTGCCTACTCATGAGTAAACATGCACATATGGCTTAGTTTAACTTTCCATGGGAATCAATACATTTTTCCTTGTCAACTCAGGGAGGGCCATCCTTCTCAAGTGTTATTTGGGCCTGTGTTCACAGGTTGGGGACCATTCTGGTAATGTTGCATTTCTCTTGACCTTTCCTGTGAAACGGACTGCAATGTAATGCATTTTCTTCCTCATGAGTAAATGTGCACATGCGGCTTTGTTTCACTTTCCATAGGTCTCAATACATTTTCCATATCATTTATCAACTTCTCGGTGTCACTTTCATGAACCCTCCAACCCACTGTTGGGTCCTGATCCATAGTTTGGGAAACACTGGTTTTGAGAGTCTGAACTTGGTCTTGATGTTGACCTAGAGCCAAGGAAGCAGATTCAAAACCCATCTCCTGGAATTTATTTTGTTCTCGGTAATTCTAAACATGTGACTGTGAGGTTGTAGCATTTATAGATGACAAGAGAGCTGATTAGAATTATGCAGCTTTTGAGGACAAAATGACTATTTTCTTACTTCTGGCAAGACTGCCTTTTAGTCACACCTACATATTGTTAAAATTGGCAGTCTGCTTTGAAAAGCTGTTTTATAGAATGTTTTCTGTCATATTACAAAGAAAAACAAATGTGGCATTAAAATCAAGGGTGGTTCTCCCTCTGCTTTCAGTAGTATGTGGCTTGTACCCCAAGGTGTTGGTTTGCCTGCAAGTGTTTTCGAAAACCAATTCATTTTTCTTTTATGTAATGCATTAACTTGACTGGCCCCAGTCCTAATCTGTCCGTATGTAAAATACATAGTAGATTATTTAGATATCAGATAAAAGGAAATACTTTTTTACCCAGCGGGTAATTAAGCTATGTAATGGAACTCCTTGCCACAGAAAGTGGTGATGGCATCTGGCCTAGATGCCTTTAAAAGGGGACTGGATGGATTTCTGGAGGAAAAATCCATCCTGGGCTATATGCCATAATGGGTTAGAAACCTCCTTACATTAATGCTACTTCAGAATGCCAGGTGCAAGGGAGTGGCAACAGGATGCAAGCATCTTGTTGCCTACTGAGCTCCCTTAGGCACCTGGTAGGCCACTGAGGTACAGGAAGCTGGACTAGATGAGCCTTTGGCCTGATCCAGTGGGGCTCTTCTTATGTTCTTTGGGCATGTGCCAGAATCTACTTTTGTGTGTAATATGCTTATAATGGGATGTATTTTTGCTCTTTTTCTCCAAAATAGCTTGTTACGGAATTGTGCAAGTACCCACTGGACCTTGGTTTTGTAGAAAATGTGAATCTCAGGAAAGAGCAGCTAGAGTGGTAAGTTTAACTAGTGAATAATGTTTGCATGCATGTTTTCTTAAAATGTTTTGTTCTCAGTGGGGGCAAAACCTTCTAAGTGGTAGTTCATCTCCTTCATTTGTTTAGTGGGCATAAAGCTGCTGAAAGCATATTCCTTTCATACTCATCAGATCTTTCCCTACCTTTTTGATTTTTAATCTGGAAGTACAGAGAGGGTCAGGTAGGACTGTCACTTCTTCATGGAAGCCAAAAGTTACCCAAGTATGCCACTCTCTCTTTTTTTTCTGCCAGAGAGAGATCTAAAGGCTAGCTGAGGATCTTGTGATTGAGCATTAGCCACAATTTCATTCTCAGGGTCTCTGTCAACGATCTCTGTCAGCAGGAGCAATTGGACACTTAAGCATCCTACTTGCTTTTCCCAGCTTCAAAGCATTGTGGGAGGATGCTGTTGTAATGCATTTTGGTGTTTGGATCAAAACCTAACCTTTGCCATAAGCATCAACAAGAATAAAGAGAGGCAGATTTGATTTTTAGTTTGTCAAGTTTGAGACTGCTTAAATTTGATATGTGGAAATTGCTCTAGAGCAATGTTTCTCAAACTTTTTAGACTGGGACCCACTTTTTAGAACAGCATTTATGTTGGGACGCTCTGGAAGTGATGCAATTAACCTGGAAGTGATGTCATAGCCAGAAGTGACACCCTCAAGCAGGAAGTACCATCAGTGTGATGTAATCAAATGACACTCCTAAAATGCAAATTGCTGTTCTTGGGCTGAAGCAATTACACAACCATGAAACATCTCTGACAGAAAGCAAGATTAGGACATAACAATATACAAATTATTATGTAAAAGCACTGAACTAAAAAGAAAATTTAAACAATATCATTTGAAAATTCAAACTGTTAACATTCACAAAAGGAATATAGCAAGAGTAAGGTCTGCTGTTTCCAAGATGGCTGCTCCCAGCTTCCCATGACCCACCTGGCATCAGATTGTGACCCACCAAGTGGGTCCCAACCCACAGTTTGAATAACACTGCTCTAGAGTTTTCCAAATCTAGAAAATTAAGAACATAAGATGAGCTCTTCTGGATCAGGCCAAAGGCCCATCTATCTCACAGTGGCCCACCAGATGCTTTGCAGCACACAAGACAGCAAGATACTTGCACCACACAAGACAGCAAGATATTTGTATCTCATTGCCACTCCCCTGCATCTGGTATTCTGAGGTAGCGTACTTCTAAAATAAGGAGGCTGCACCACCCATCATGGCCTGTAGCCTGAGATGAACTTTTCTTCCAGAAATCTTTCCAATCCCCTTTAAAAGCATCCGGCCAGACGCCATCACCACCTCCTGTGGCAAGGAGCTCCACAAATTCATTACATGCTGTGTAAAATATTATATCTGTTCTAGCTCTCCCAACACTCAATTTTAGTGGATGTCCCCTGGTTCTGGTGTTATGAGAGAGGGAAAAGAACATCCCTCTATCCACTTGGGTAATAAGACTTCGGAGGCCTGTTTGTCTCCCACGTGGAAATTTAAATTCAGAAATGGCTGTATTTATAAAGAGCTGGAGCAGTGGTTCCTAAACTGTGGGTTGGGACCCACCAGTGGGTAGCGAGCCCATTTCAGGTGGGTTGCGAAGCACCTGGGGCAGCCATATTGGGAAGATGGGTGCTGGAAAGGGGATTCCTATGTGGTTATTTTGCTTGTGTCAAGGTTGCAGATAGGCTTTTTTCTTTCTGATTTATGTTGCTATTGGAAAATGACTGAGAAATAACTCAATTCATTGCTGCATTCTCAGGAAAGCAGCTCTGGTATCGCAATGACAGCACTTCCAGCCATGACATCACTTCTGGTGCTTCCCAGACAGATTGTCATTCTAAAACGTGGCGTTAAAAACTTTGAGAAACATTGGACTAGAGAAAAGTGGAGCTGTGGGAGAAATTTTTGAGTACTATCTTGTGATTTAAGTCAGTGGCATTCAGACTGTCACGGTGTCACGATGCCCCAGCCTGAAGAGCACTGCCTGTGTCCCTTCTTGGGGCAGGAGTTGGGGAATGGCAGCGATGTGATCTCTACAATCATGTTGCTTCTGGGCACAGGTTGAGGTGGTGGTGGGAGACTTAATAGTGCCTGTCTCAGCATCCAGTAGGGTTAGGAGCCCTGTGGACCCCTTTCAGGAAGCGAGTTGCACTCTTTTAACGCACAGGGAGCCCTGCAAAGGGGTCTGCAGGCTCCCCAACCCTACTGGACACTGGGGCAGGCACTGGTAAGTTCCCCCCAGCCCCAACCTATGTCCAGAAGCAATGTGATTGTAGTGATTGCGTCGCTGCCATTCCTGCGCCTCCACAAGCATTTACAGCAGTTCTCAAACTCTGATTTAAGTAATAGACACCTGTAAGATGTTTTTCTGAATGATTCTTTTGTTTTGATAAAGGCATGATTTTTGTTCATAACTGTGTTTCTCTTTCTGTAGAGATGCGAGTTATGCCCTCACAAGGATGGTGCTTTAAAGAGGACAGACAATGGAGGTGAGTGTTTTTTGTGTGTGCGGGACTAAAAAAACCCACCTTTCTTTGCTTGTTAATATTGTAGAAGTTTGTCTTGTCCCATCTTTAGAATTGTGTGTTAAGTTGGCTTAAATTGGTGCAGGTATAGCATTGGTAATGGTGGGTATGGGACCCCAAATCCTTGTAGAAATCTTTCAATATACTGAAGTTCTCAGACTTATGTATTTCATAGTTTGTAAGTTTAGGTGTTTATCACTGTAAAATGTAGTTTTACAGCATGTGTATGAAAAATCTTATCTTACTCTTATAAATGAAGAATGAGGGTACGGTATCATGCTAGATATGTGTAAATTGTAAAACTCGTAATTTATGCAGGAATCATTCAACGTATGTGAACATTTCAGGTTTAGTTCCATTTCTAGCTGTGGCTCACTATTCTCAAGTGGTACACTTAAAATGATGAGAAAGTACTCGGTGGTATTACCTGACTTGAAAATGGGACATTTCGTTCCCATTTAAATTCTAGCTGTAAATTGTACTTATTTGAATTTTTAGGGAACAATGTCGGTGGGTTAAGGCAATAAATTTTTGCCTGCTGCAAAGCTTATCCTTACAAAAGAAAAATAAATTCCAGTTCCTAACAAATAATTATATTGGAACAAAGCACATAGTTTTATATTTATATATATATAGAGAGCGAGAGAGAGCGCGAGCGCGAGAGAGCTAGATAAGCTAGGGGTAGCTTATCTACCACCAGTGGGGAAAAGATCCAGTGGAGACCAGCACGACAGTAGAGACCTTCAAAATGGCTCCTGTGACTAGTGCATTGCCCCTATAAAATGGCCATGGGAAGCTTCTCTGAAGAAGAGAAGCTTCACACTTGCTGCTTTGTAAAACTCTCCACTTCCTTTGCTGTATAAGCTGAGATTTTTCTGAGCATTGCAATGCAGTGATCTTGCCCCTTCCTCCAAGTAGGCTCTTTAAATGAAATGCTGGGCTTACTGGGAACAACCCCAGTTTACCGAGCACAATGAGTGATGAGCTTTACAGAGAGGCAAATGGTGAGCATAGGTGCCGCCTCTTGCAGGGGCCAGGCTTTATGTAAACTTGAAATTATAAAAGTCCAGGCTTACACAAGTTGGGAGTACCTGTATTCAGTTACACAAAAGCAGGGTGATAAAATGCTGTCTCAGGCTTCTGCTGATCTTAGCATGCAAGAAGTTGTCTATAATTAGTTTACAAACTGCAGGAATGTGAAATCAAGCAGCGTTTAGATAGTTTCCAAGCTATGAAATGCTTAACTCTTGAATTTTGTCATGCTATAATTAATCAGTTTTTTAAAGAGGCATTCTCATTCCTCTTCTCAAACATTGTAAATAAAACCTGTGTGTAAAATTGTATGTATCAAGGTAGAAAACACAACAAAGTCATCCCTTAATAGGGCAATGACACTGTACACTTCTGCAGTCTCCGAAAGACTGCTCAGGACATAGGCAGAATGATGGTGCTCAGCGGGTGGTGGATATAAACTGCTGCTGCTCCATTGTGACAAACAAATGCCTCAAGAAGAGTACACTTAATGTCATTTCAGATGCTAATGCATGGAGACCAATTAGGATGGTCAGGGACTGAAGATTGATGGATCCAGTGGGTTTCCAAAATTCCCTCATGATTTTGCCAACTCACCTTACTGTTTATCTTATCAAAGTCCTAGCTGATCCCCAGAATGGGGAATTGACTTGAATTGTGGACACAGCAGCTCTGCTGGGCCCTCTTGGGTGAGTTGGGTGAGTTAGGTATTCTAGGAGTTGGGTATTGCCACATTGGATTACTGTGGCAATAAAGACAGAAAATTGAGCCTCACTGGAGGAAAACTGCACGAATATAACTAAGCTTGTATTCATTCCAGTTCTCTACAGTTAGTGTAGATTCTGTTCAGGAGGTGTCCAATTAGTTTTATGTCCAAGGATGCGGACAAAACCCTTGGTGGGAAGAATGTACCTGACAATGTGTAGTCTGCCTTACTGCCCTTCCTTGCTGGCATTGCCAACCGAAATTGGTATGGACCAAGTGAATACTATTTCTTTATATTATGAGAGAAAACTGCTAACTTCTTCCTTGAAGGAGATAGTGCAGAGGCTTCTTGAGGCTTTGGGCTTCTTTTGGGGTTGGATAATTACTATGTCAGGAGATAGATGGGAAATGTGACCCTGCTGATTCTTCTGGACCTTTAATTGTCAATGGCCTGGATATTGTTCTGGATTGTCTGGAGCAGCCATTCTCAACTCTTTTGGCTACGCCCTTGTAGGTGCTCTTCTTATATTAGGTTCTAGGGCTTCCTTGTCAAACAAGGATGTAACACGAACAGATAACATAAAATCATTTATTGTTGACCAAGAAAACTTGTAATATTCTGACATACTGGACAAAACTTTTAAAGGACTGTATAAAATTACACATCTATTAGGCCTAATGCGATTTTTGAGCTTAGTGCTTTTCTGCAAGTTTTATGATATTAGGCTCCAAATTAAACAATGACTGAGAGAAGTTGCCTCTTATCACAATACCAGTTCAGTTCCTGGATGTGGTCAACGAAACTACCTTGCTGAATTTACACTCATCCGAATATGTTGAGGGAAAAGCAATATTTATTTTCTTCCCCACAGTGTTGGAAATTTTTTTTGGAACTGACTGAACTGAGGATGTGCAGTTATATCAGCCTGAAGATCAATCAAACTCTCTTGAATTTCTGCCTTAACTTGGGTGGGTTGTACAGGCATGCCCCGGTATTGGCTGGGTTTCCGTTACAGATACCTCTGTGGATACTGGAAACCACAGTTACTGGGGCTCCACTTCAAACATATAAAAGCTTTTTTTAAACCCCAGTAATTTGCCTGATTTTGGCACAGTGCTTACACTATATGCAGAGCTACAGGCAAGTCTCTTCAGCTTCTTCCATCCTCTTCTTGGTCATGTGGAGGTCCAGCTTGACCCCAGGATGCAGCAT
Organism: Lerista edwardsae; assembly: GCA_029204185.1. Lineage (NCBI taxonomy): Eukaryota > Metazoa > Chordata > Lepidosauria > Squamata > Scincidae > Lerista > Lerista edwardsae. The sequence continues at coordinate 8,949 of JAJKFI010031876.1, forward strand.
GATAATGAAGTTTGCGGGTTCCGGCCCACAGGGTTGTGTTATAGCTGCGTTCAGAGCCTTTGAGACCTGCATAGGCCACGTACAGCCTCTATGTGCCTCAGAATGCTGCTTGGCGCTAAAGGGTTCTTTGGGTTTTTGGCAAAAACTGGAAGTACCCGTTAAACTGCTCTGGAGGTTTCTGAAGCCCAAAGGCTCTAAATACAGCTGGAACAAGATTCCAGTTATGTTAAGCGACCCTGTGGCTTGGAACCTGCAGATTTCATTATCCATGGGTTTTAGTGGTGTTCAGGGATCCGGGAATGGATCCCCTGCGATTTACAGAGACTCCACCTGTACTGACAAAAGAAGGTGAAATTGTCAAGTTTTTATCTTGTCTATTTTTAGTAAACTGTCTCATTCAAATTTATAGTAAATTACTATACAGCTGTTTTTCCCTCAAGACTAAATTCTTTACTTGCAACTTTCCAAGGACATCTTGATCTGAGTAGGACATTTTACATATTTCACTAACTTCAGTGGTTTCTCTAGTTGACCATATCAAGTCTCCCTTCAACATGTACATCTCTGAACTCCTTTCCAGTCATATTTGGGAATGTCTTGAAGGACTGGAGGAAAGAATGGATACAAGATATATTGAGGTTTATAGAAGGGTATATTTGGAACACTTGTTAAATGTTCCTTTTCCAGTTGCTTTTGGGCATTTTTGAATTGACAAGTTAAACTTATAAATGTGCTTGATCTTTAACACTGTAACTACTGGATGCTTCATGGTAATCTATTTTGTTTTCAGTTTTGTTTGAAAGGCTATAGTGTATGCAATAAAGTGTTATATTTCAGCATTTTTAAAGCCCGTTCTTGAGTTGAAATCTGTTCCAATTGGACGATGATCAGGAATGCTGTGCAACAGCATACTTTGTCAGCTTTATACCAGGATTTCTGGAAAGCAGCTGCTTGGGTGAAAGCCAACAAAACAATGCAATAGTTTTGTCATTTTTTTAAGGGTTAGAGAGAGATCTCCTAAGCTCATACGGAATGTCATATGCCAGCTTTTTGAGTCAGCAGCTTTTTCTCTCTGAATTTCATTAAGACTGTTCAGCTTTTTACTTCAGAGGACTAATGCAAAAGCAGAATGCTAAAATGTAGTTTCAGACTGCTGCTGCTAGACATTGATTGTAGCTTGATATGTAAATTACTTAATAGGAGTAAAGCTTGCGTCTTTTTAAAAAATGCTGACTTAGCATCCCTCCACCATCAAAGTTGAGATTAATAGTGGTGGTTCTATCTCTGTTTTGTAATGCAAGTGTTACAATATCCAGAACTCCTGGATACAGGTGCTGGTACAGTTTGGTAGATTCCCTCATCTTTGTGTGAAGTTTGCAAATAGTGTGGGGATTTTTTTCTTTGCAGTGTTGTGTTATGTGGTTCAGAGTGCTTTTGGCATATGCAACGCTTGGGAGGAGCTTAGATAGACTGACAGTGTTGCTTTATGCACAATTACTGACGGAGGGCATGTGCCAGGTGAATCCAGTACAGCTCTGTACATGATTCATGCAGTGCCATTTCTAGGCTTATCAAAGATCTGTTAGCTGTATCAGAGTAGTGTAGTGCTTGTACTGTATTGACTAAATGCTATTTAACTTGAATGTGTGAGAGAACACAAAGCAATGGATTGAGGGATCATCTACAGCAAAATTGGGTGAATACAAATGTTAGTTATTACATGGTGAATATACATTATGTATATGATCACCTTGATGTAGTAAAACTGTAGTACCTTACTAAAGGGGGAGAAGAATTTTGCTACTCTTTTCCAGCTATGTGATCAGGTATACATGTGTTTGGTATGATTTTTATAGATTATTGGTTTACCATGGTGAACATGGAAGCTGTTAGTAAGATGTTAGGCTTCTTTTGCTGGTGCTGCCAACTATGTTCCCCATTGCTACTTCTATGTACTTAAAGCTCCTGCTGTTTTCAATAGGACTTATTCTTGGGGAGGTTTATAGGATTGCAATCTTAATTTGGTAGTTTAGAAACCCTTGTCGGAGCAATTCGTATTTTGATGGGCTCATGTAATAAAGATTAAACAAGAAAATATTAGTGATAGCCTTCAAACGGAGAGATACCTTTTGTTTGTAAATTATTCCCTCAAAGATAGAACATTCACTATAAATAGAGGTAGAAGAAAATGGCGGGTTTTTTTTTTTTGGTGGATTTTGGTTCTCTCCAAAGGTAGAAGTGTA
>JAJKFI010031877.1:0-29953 GCA_029204185.1 Lerista edwardsae
GAAACATCCCTGACAGAAAGCAAGATTAGGACAGAATATTAGGACAACGTAAAAGTGGTGAACTAAAAACAAAATTTTAAAAAAATTTTCACTTGAAAATTCAAACTGTTAACACGAACAAAAGAAATATAGCAAGAGTAATGTCTGCAGTTTCCAAGATGGCTGCTCTCAGCTTTCTGCGACCCACCAAGTGGGTCCTGACCCACAGTTTTAATGACACTGGTCTAAGGTTTTTGTAGCCAGTGTAGCTATTTTGCCATTAATTTGGGTTGAAGGCCTGCTGCTTTCCTGAGAATGCAGCAATAAGTTGGGTAATTCCTCAGCCATTTTCCAAGAGCAAAAAAGCAAAAACCCATTTCCAACCCTTGACACCAGCAAAATAACCATATAGCCCTCCCCATTTCCAGTGTCCATTATGTTCAGTGTTGGCTGCACTAGGTGCTATGTGACTCACCTGAAATTGGCCCATGACCCATGTAGTGTTTCCCGACCCACAGTCTGAGAAACATTAAGCTAAAGTGTTTATTTTACATTCTTAACCTATCATATGCTGTAATTTGCCTTGAGCTTGCGGACGTTCAACATTGCAGGTCACCTCTATTCCTTTCTCTGGCTGAGTCTTTTCTTTCCCTCCCCCCCCAAAAAATTATCAGGCTACATAATGAGGCAAGGCCTGCAGTCCTACACACATACACTCACCTGGGAGTAACTCTCACTGAGAAGTGGGACTTCTGCATCGACATGGTAGGATTGTGTTGTATGAGTAGCGTGCCTTGAAAAATAATGCAGTTATAAAGGGCATAGGCTCTTAGATTAAATAAAAAGCTCTGTATGGTTTTGCAACGAAGTGCGAGATCAGAGGTGAACTGGCCAAAGCCATTCTGTATTAGCTTCAGATGTATCTTACTAGGTGGGAAATACAAAGAAAAGCAACTTTGGTTTGCGTTAAAAAATGCAATAAACTGCTGTTATGAAGTTTAAGGACCAGGAAGGATTTGTGTGAGTGGAATTTTTGTGAAATATTAACTGACTTCAAGGCCTAGTGTCCTTTTAACTTCTGCTCTTTTTGTGTTTCTGATGGAGACTGCCAAGTGAAATGAACTAAACATTGTGAAATAAAAGCTAACCAAAAATATCTTGGCCACTACATGGGCTCACACCTTTTTGCAAAAGCAGAACTGATGCCTGGTTCTGCGGACACAGGGAGGTGTTACAAGCGAATTGGAAACACACTGGTCTATCTGGGGGAAATGTCCTAAATTCAAGGTGCCGGGGTTGGTTTGAATGTTTAGGTTTTGTTTTCTTTTTTTAAGGAACCCATGCTAGATTTTTAAGCACAAGACGCTGCATGGGATGAGTAACAGTATATTGTTCCTTCCTCACTTAAACATCAGATGTGAGCCTTTTTCCAACCCTGAATCTCTTGATGAATTTGATGAATACCTTGCCTGCATTTTTTGGAATTTTGAGAGTGCAATCCTAACCATGAATTAGGCTGGAGCATGACCCCTGGGCCAACCTAGGTGTGTCACAGATGTGCCAGAAAGCACAGTCACGATGATTTATGAGCCAGTAGGCTGGCCCAAGGATGCACGCCGGGCTGCCTGCTCTGGATCCCAGCTGGCAAGGGTTGAGTTACCGCAGGCTTATGGAGGTCAGCATTGGCTTGGGGAGGGTGGGGGGAAGGCGGATCAGGGCAGGGAGAGGACAGGCCTGTGGGTGGACCAGACTGGGGAGGGGGTGGAGCCAGGATCCAGCACTTAGGCCACCGTAAAGCGCGTTTGGACCACTCTCGGAGTCAGAGAGGATGGCTCATGTATGTGTGCTTGCCTCTCTGACTCCAAGAGTGGTCCAAACATACTTTACGGTGTCCCCTGGCCGGCCAAACTTTGCTGGCCTAACTGTGCCGGCCTAACTCCAGGTGAGGATTGCTCCTTGAGTGACTGAAACCTTTTGCCTGTAGTGGTGTGTTTGGCTGGTATTGCAATTGAATAGGGCTCCTACATTGATAGCCTTGGTGTCTGCTTAGATGTTGTCTTCTGCGTCCACATGGATTTTCCTTGCAGTGAGTACAATATCTAGCTGTATTAGAGGACTGTGCAAACTTCTTTAGCTGTGTTCGGAACTAAATATCTCAAAAGCTGCTCTTGAAAGCAAAACTGGGTCATTGGAATATCTCAATCCTGTGTTGGAGGACTTTGTGTGCAGTATCACATCTTTGTAACCCACTCCCACCATAAAGCAGTGAGACATGCTTGATGAATGGAGTTAAAGAGCCAAGAATGGTTCCCGAGCCTGCACAGAGTTCTTTTGCCACACCAGTGAATAACTGCAAGCCCCCCTCACTTATAGAGAGAGGTGTTTGAAAATGGTATTTACCTTGCTTCGAAGCCCCTTGTGTTCAGTAAGACTTGGGGTCCAATCCTGAGGCCCATATTGCCAGTGGTACGTGTGTACTGCTGGCTAAATACGTTGCGAACGTGCTGTAAAGCACGTACACGACACCATATGCTTGTGCCCAACCCATGGCCCTGCCTTAAGAAGTAATGCTGCCGAATTGAAGCCAGGGGGCGGGCTTAGCAGCCATGTCAGTTGACTCAAAACAATCCTTATTCCAAGCATTTCAGATTGCTTTGCTTGCACTGTTTAGGACTGAATAGTTTACTCCTGAAATAAAAACTTACGAAAATAAAAACGTGTGATCGTGTAGAAACATTATTGGTAACCTTATTATGAGTTAATATGCAATTACAAGGTGAAATTCCTCATAATTATATTACTGAACATACCGGACGAAATGCTACTTGCTGTCTATTTTAACTCAGATTGCACTATTTTGACAGATTTTATTGAAATCTACACAAGCAGAAATAAAGTGTGAACGGGAAGGAAAGAAAAAAAAGGGGAGGGTGGACAAAAATTAGATAAATATATAGGAAAATTACATTTAAATCTCTTCATAACACAAGTAGTTGTCAATATGAGAGTAATTCTTTTTTACTTCTAGACGATTAAGAGTATTTTTTTAAACTTCTACACTCACCCCCCACCCCTAAAACAAATTCTGTTAATGTTCAGAATTTCAAAAATATTACAGTAGAAAAATGGAAGGCGGGAAAAAAAGTGTAAACGGGAGGGGGGGAAAGGAGGGGGGAATTTTTTTTTTTACCTTCTAGACCATTAACAGTGGGTGTCAGAAAATGGTGAATAAAACTGCTAGGAACAACAAGAAATTACACAGCTTCAAAAATAATGCACTCACTGAATGGTAGTTTTATTGAACCGATGTAATGTGAATACATGAATCTTTCCATGGAAGTTAAATCCCATTTTTCGTACAGCGATTTGCACACCCGTATGCAGAACACGCAGGCATGCTTAAAGAGGTTGAGATTAACTTTTACAGACGTGCAGGGAGATTTTTATTTGTGAATTCGCGGCAATCTTCCTCCTTGGTGGGAATGATCTGAGTCAGCCATATTAGTTGACCCATGGCTTCAAGAAAATGACGTCATGTTCTCTCCAGTGTATAATACCTCCATGCTTGTGCCGGAGTGGTGCTAAGTTAGCCCCTGGCCCCAGCATGAGTGGATGGAACGGCTGGTGCTCCAGCAGCACCAGCCAATGGTGAGCCCGTTTGGGGCAGGGGGAGGAGCCGGCCTGCGAGGGGGTTGGACCTGGTGGTGGCTTCCACTGCTGGATCCAACGTACCACCTTGAACCAGGGCTGCTTGATTCACCACCAGCAAAATAGCAGGCAGTGGGTCAAGGAGCCCCATGGCGGGTGGTGGGCCTTTCCCCGAATGTCCCTTTCTCCTGAGGAGCCTGCCTGGCTACCTGGCAGGATGCAGTGGTAGCCGTTTGGCTACTGCTGTGCCTGCAGCGGCCAGGCAACTCGGTTGGGCTGCTGGGCTGTGGTCTGTTTTTACTCATCAGGACCAAACACCTCTGTAAGCAGGTGGGTCTTGCAGGACAAAAGGTGACGGTTCCAGGCATCTTTGGGGCCTCAAACTGATCTGGTTGTCTTGCCATCTCACAGCTGTGCTCCGCTTCTGGATTTGCATTCACACCTGTTTTCTCTCCTTCCTTCCCCCATCTTCTCTAGGCAAGTAAGGCAGAGACTGAAGGACCAAGTCCTGGAGATGAGGGAGAGAGTCCCGGGTTTTCGGCCAGGTCTTGCCATTTTGCAGGTATGGCGAATGTGTTTTGGTTGCACGGCAGATCAAATGAGGACAACGGTACAGGGGTGTGGTGTGTCTCTGGAACGATAAATCGGGTGTCGTGCCTTGATGTCATTGCTGTTCCTCCGCGAAGGAGTCGTGTGGCACTTACAAAGAAGTGCTTGACCCTTCCCCTCCAGTTACTTTTCTCCTGTGAGACCTCCCCCCTAATCAGACCTGTGTTCCTCTGCAGGGAAATGGTGGAGAAACCTTTAAATAGCCTTACAGTTTGCAGTAGAATCTAGACTGGAAAAGGAGACTTTTGGTAGAACTTGAATTTGAGAACCCTTTCTTGCTGAACCCAAATAATCAATTGTATTTATATACTGCTTTTCAACAAAAATTCACAAGGCAGTTTACAGGCAAAAAAATAATTGAAAGTTTAATAGTTCCCTGTCTCAAAAGGGCTCACAATCTAAAAAAAGATGCAGAACACCCCCCAGCAACAGCCACTAGAAAAGACACTATGCTGGGGTAAAGAGGAACAGTTACTCTCCCCCTGCTCAGTGTAAGAGGAACACCACTTGAAAAAGTGCCTCTTGCCCAGTTAGTAGGGGTAACACAAAACACCAGAACCAGGGGGCATCCACTAAAACTGAGGGTTGGGAGAGTTAAAACAGATAAAAGGAAGTACTTTTTTACCTAGCGGGTGGTTAAGCTGTGGAACTCTTTGCCACAGGAGGTGGTGATGGCATCTGGTCTGGATGCCTTTAAGATAAGAGGGGATTGGACGGTTTTCTGGAGGAAGGGTCCATCATGGGCTATAGGCCATGATGGGTTGTGCAACCTCCTTACATTGGTGGTGGGCTACTTCAGAGTACCGGGTGCAAGAGAGTGGCAACAGGATGCAAGCATCTTGTTGTCTCATGCCTTCCTGGGGCACCTGGTGGGCTGCTGTGAGATACAGGAAGCTGGACTAGATGTGCCTGTGGCCTGATCCAGTGGGGCTCTTCTTATGTTCTAATGTACTGGATGTACAAATAATGTACTGAAGGCCCTGGTGCAGCTGGGTTCTTAATGCAAAGCCGGTGTCTGGCTACGTGGGAGCCCCACATAAGCCTTGCAGAGTTCCTTAAAATGAGGAATCCGGTGCAGTATAAGCAGCATTGATGAGCTGCCCCTGTGTGACCCACCTGTGCTTTTTTTCTTTCATGTCTTCTCCTCCTTCAAGGTGGGTGATCGAGATGATTCAAACCTGTACATCAGCATGAAGCTGAAGGCTGCGGCTGAGGTAATGCTTCTTTGCCACCGCACATGACCCTCTGGAGCATTGCGTTCTCCCTTCCCCGCTCAGTGTGGCCTTGCACACCTGTTCTAGCATGGTGGTCCCAAGAGATAGCCCTGTTGTGCTCTGGCAGTGCCTATAGCAGTGGTTCCCCTGCAAGAAAGGACAGAGCACTGCAGCTGCTCCCTCCCTCAGCTGTGCAAGGGTTGGATAAGTGGCACCTCTGCGCTAGGAAAAAGAACAGTGTGCCACTCACCAGAGGACATGGGGCAGTTGTGAATTCCAGCAGATGTGGCTCATTGCACCTGTGGCTTAATGCACATCACAGGGAAGATACATATTATTTATTTATTTAATTTCTGTCCTGCCTTTCTGCTCATGGGCACCCAAGGCAGCTTACAACATTAAAAAATACAATAAAACACAAAAGTTTGACAATTAAAAACAATGTTAAAAACATATTTAAAACAGTTAAAATTTAAAACAGCAAGCCCTGTGGATCCAATAAAAAGAGAATATAAAATGCCAGCCAGCCAGTCAGCAGTTAAAAGCTTTTTGAAATAAAAAGGTCTTCAGCCCCCGCTGGAATGTTGCCAGAGGGGGAGCTGTTCTTAATTCTAAGGGGAGGGTATTCCAAAGTCGGGGGGCCACCACCGAGAAGGCCCTATTCCTGGCCGCCACCCCTCTCAGCTCTCCTGGTGGCAGCACAGTCAAAAGGGCCCCCCCAGATGACCTAAGAGTCCGGGTAGGATTATATGGGTCAACTTTATTTCTGTCTCATATCCCAAGTACCAGTTGCAGGGATGGGGGTCTACGCCGTCTCTTCTGATGCTGCACTTAAGGGCGCAATCCTAACCTAAGTTAGGCCAGCTACGTTTGGTCGGCACAAGGGACACTGTAAAGTATGTTTGGACCACTCTCAGAGTCCGAGAGGCCAGCACACAGACATGCGCCATCCCCCCTGACTCCGAGAGTGGCCCAAGCGTGCTTTACGGTGTCCCTTGTACCAGCCAAACTTTGCTGGCCTAACTGTGCGAGCCTAACTCCAGGTTAGGATTATGCCCTAGGTGATGGACAGAAGCGCAGGAAAGCAAGGCTTAAAGCACAATCCTGTGCATTTCTACTTGGAATAAAAGAGCTAATGGTATTCAGTAAGATTTTCTCCCAGGAAGTTGTGCATAGGATTGTAGCCTGGGTGTGTTGGCTGGTTGCCTCAGCAATGCAGTCGCATTTTTCTCTTGCTCTTTTCCAGGGGGTGCATGCGCACTTTTATCTCTGTTCACATGTCCCCACCTCTGAAAAATTACCCAAAGTTGGGGGAGAAGGTTTTGGCCCCTCTCTGCCTGTGGGGCTCCTCTCGAGTCTTGCAAGATGAGAAAAGTACCTCCTCACTTTTTCTTCATCATGAAGTAATTCTTTCCTAAAACCGAACGGCCTTTTATTTTTGCAGATTGGGATCGATGCCAACCATGTCAAGCTGCCAAGCACTGCCACAGAAGCCGAGGTAACCCAGTTCACCTGACGAGTCTCTTTATAGGATCTAATGTGACAAAGCCTCGTGGGGGTGTCTGCTGATGGGATTAGGTCTATCTGAAGCAAGTTGGCCTTTTTAAAAGCCTAACAAGCTACCGATTAAATTTAAATTGATAAATCTGACTGTGTTGGGGCCCAGTCATGGGGAACACTGCTAGGAGAGGACGACAGAGCAAAGGTATTATTTAGCACTCTGTACTGTACTTCCTTTCCAGTGACGAGCTTAGCCTTAGTTTTAATGACCGAACTGGCATCCACTTGGCCTCTCCTTCTTAAGGTTTTGGTAATTCTGCTGCAGGCAGAGTGTGGCAAAAGCAACAGGCATTTCTGAACAAGCCACCACTAAGCTTTCAAAGAAATTTCTGCGTAGAAAAGGTGGTGTGCTGTATGTTCATATTTTTGAGATGCGGCAAGAAGCCGAAGAAATCCACGTAAATACTGGAGGAGGGCTTTGAAAGTGAATTGAGGAGTGCGCCAGCATAACCTCACTGCAATTACCGCCTAATTTACTGAATTTAAATTATATGAAGCTATACATTATAGTTAGTTATGCTGTTTGAGGTGAGCGAATGAATCTGTCTGTCCAGCCCAGCATTGTCTACACTGACTGATCGTGGCTACCCAAGAGCTTTGGCAGAAATCCTCCCCACCCCAACTGCTGTCCCAAATCCGTTGAATTGGAGGTGCAAAAGCTTGAACCAGACACTTTTTGCATGCAAACCTGAGTTCTGGAGCTGTGGCTTGGCTCCTTTTTCTAGGGACACTCACGGGGCCGGCTCAAGATCTTCCATTGACGGAGAAAGCATGCCAAGTTCAGCTTCCCTTACTTAGTGATACATTGGCCTCTCCTCTGGACACACTCTAACTTGGGGGGGGGGAGGGAGATAGTGCAGAAGAGGAGGGTAGGAGAAGGAGAGTCTCTGACACTCTAGCCCACAACTCTTCTGTCTTCTGTGCTTCCTCTTCCACTCTGTCATGTTCTTTTTCAAAGCCAGAGTGTATGGGGGGGAAGAGGAGCAGGGGAGGTATGTGGGTACATGGGGGTGGCTCCCCCTCCTACATTCTACCTGAGGTGACTGAAGGCCAAATCTTATCCAGTGTTCCTGCCCTGATGTAGCCATCCTAATGGGGTGTGAGCTCTATTCTGTGGTAGAGGGAGAGTTAGTGAGGCCTCCTCAAGGTAAGGGAATGGTTGTTCACTTACCTTGGGGCTTCATGGCAGCAGCATCAGAGGACTGGGCCCTAACTCAGTTGACCTCATGGATGGGCGGGCTGTAGAACAGTGGTGTTCCTGTGGGGGGGGGAACCAAACGCTAAGTTTTGCAGGAGCCTGTGTAATACAGCCCGTCCCCCTTGCCTCCAGAGCCATTGGAGAGCAAAGTAAAGCCTCCTAGACAGCTCTCCAAGCCGCAAATTGCTCTGCAGTCAAGGGGTGAAAGTGCATTACACAGGAGCTCAGGCTTCTGCAAGATTTAGCATTCCCCCGCCTCCAGGAATGCCACTGGGATAGAAACCTCTTCAGTATTGCTGCAGACAGTGGCCAAAAGGGCAGGTGTGTGTCACTTGCAGCTCAAACATGATGACTCGTTGTTGTTTTCCTGCTTTTTGCTTTATTAACACTTAGGTACTGAAATGCATTCGTGGTTTAAACGAAGACCCTGCTGTTCATGGGTTCATAGTACAGTTACCGCTGGATTCCAAGAACCCCATCAACACTGAGAAAGTAACCAATGCTGTGGCTCCTGAGAAGGATGTAGATGGGTAAGTGTGACGCTCAGCAGGGAACCAGGACCCCAGACCTGGCAGTGAAGCATTGGCTTGTTCTTCCCATCCCACTGTCGACAATCTTTTTACTCCATGGTGTGCCTTGTGTCCTGGGAGCAGGGGCTAGCTGAATCCAGTCTTGACGCTATGCTACACTACTGATTGGTTTAAGGTAATGGCTCCTGGGCCACTGCAGGTTGCCAGGTGGCAGGCAGGTGGCCGGGAGGGGACATCACCCCACATTGCCAGGTGGGGCCAGGTCCCCTGGTAACGTGATAGTAAGCTTGCTTCTGAAGACAGAACACTCTTTCCTCACCCTGCTCCCCACACATGGCCCATTAGGACTTCCATTGTTCCTTCCACCTTTATTGTAGAAAATGTTGATTTCTAGAGCAGTGATTCTCAAACGTTTTAACACTGGGACCCACTTTTTAGAATGACACTTGTGTCAGGACCTACTGGAAGTGATGTCATTAACCTGGAAGTGATGCGATAGCCGGAAGTGACATCATCAAACAGGAAGTGCCTTCATTGTCACGTAATAAAATGACACTCCTGCAATGCAAACTGGCATTCTTGGACTACAGCAATTGCACAATCATGCAACACCCCTGACAGAAAGCAAGATTTGGTCAAAATGTTATTTAAAGCATTGAACTAAAAACAATTTAAAAAAAACAACCCCTAACTTGAAAATTTCAACACTCATAAAAGGAATATAGTAAGCGTAAGGTCTGTGGCTTCCAAGAATGGCTGCTCCCAGCTTTCCTTGACCCATCTGACATCAGGTCGCGACCCACCAAGTCAGTCCCACTGTTTGAGAAACACTGTTTCTAACTAAAGAGTATAAGCCTCTAGTAACTCTGAAAACTACAGAATACGTATCAAGTTTTATATGAGATTTTGCAACTGTGACCATTGTATTAGTCTAGCGTTGGTGAACCTTTTGGGCTCACTATCACAAACGCCTAACTTGAATCTGCGGGTGTGTCTCTCACACACACTCCAAACAAAAGATATACAATTCTTAACATACTCATTTTTTAAAAAAATGGAGTCCAGTCTGTTTTTTTAAAATATATTTTAGGTTTGTACTTGTTGCTTATGCCATTAAAGGATGACTGACTGACAGTCATATCGTGTGGGGACTGTAAACACATTATGTAAACGTCAAATTATTACAAAAATGAAATCAGAGTTTAAAAAACTCAGTTGTTGGGTGTTGGTGAACACTAGCATGTCATCCAAAACATTGTGATGTGTCGCCTTTGACTCGCATGTCATAGGTTCGCCATCACTTTATTAGATTCTTGATCGCCTCTTTCATGTGACAAGTCTGAACACCAGGGTGAGCTGAGAGGTCTCCTCAGCTCTGGAGCAAGAGATCTGAGCCTGAAGGCGCAATCCTAACCTAGAGTTAGGCTGGCACAGTTAGGCCAACAAAATTAGGTCAGAACAAGGGCCACCATAAAGCGCGTTTGAACCACTCTCAGAGTCGGGGAAGATGGCACGCGTCTGTGTGCTGGCCTCTCTGACTCCGAGAGTGGTCCAAACGTACTTTACGGTGTCCCTTGTGCCAGCCAAACTTTGCTAACTCCAGGTTAGGATTGTGCCCTGAATTTCAGGAGTTCGGCTTTTGTTGTAACAAAAATAGAATGACACATTGACCTTGCAATCACTCCATCAACTGCCTGCTAGGGAGATAAAGCGGGCTGTAAATTTGTAAATAAGTACATTCCAAGAGGTGTGTTAAGCAAAGTGATAATCTGACCCTTAGTCCAAGAGTTGGCCTGAATGTTTCAAACGTCTTCAGAGGCTGCTGACTGCTGTCTCTTGCAACTTCACAGCTTGAGCAGCATCAATGCAGGGAAACTCTCACGTGGTGACCTTGGTGACTGCTTCATCCCATGTACACCAAAAGGATGCATGGAACTTATCAAGCAAACAGGTAAGCAAGGAAGGGATATCTGAGATCTTGCATCTGCATTTCATTGAGTATTACTGGAACAAAACCTGCAGACAGATGGTTTCTTGGGAAGAGTCTTCTGCAGGGCAGGGACCATGGTAATCACATGTCTTTTAAAGCCTTTGGGAAGGAGATGCCATGGGATTAGGCACTTAGACCAGTCGTTGCAAACGGAATTGGGATGGGGGCTGTTCTTGGGTACAGTCAGTCCTCTTTATGCAACCTCGCTGTCTGCAAACTCGCTTATCTGCGACGGGTAGAGTTGCTACTTACCTTGTTATCCGCGCCTCTTGACCTCATTATCCGCAGGGATCTTCAGAATGACACCTGCGACCAGCGCTGACCCCCCCCCCCCTTAAAATGGTTGGCAGAAGCGTCCGCCGGTCTGTGCTGGACGCAGGTGCCATTCTGAAGATCCCTGCAGCATTCTGTGCAGCATTCAGAGATCGTTTGGCACTTCCTGCTGCACTTTACTGGCTTCCTGAGGGTCTCTGCTGGATTCTTCTACTGGCAGATAAGGTACCTCTTGCACCTAACCCCATTGATCCCATAGGCTCAATGATTCATTATCTGCAAATTGGCTCTCCGCGAGGATTCCCAGGAACTTCACTTTAGCGGATAATGAGGATCGACTGTATTAGGATGGCAGGAAATGGCTCTTGAGACAAATATTTTCGAAAGGCTTTTTAAAGGGTTCAGAAGGATTGTTGTTTTGGCGCACTTCCAAACAGTATAGATTGACGGTTCCCAGAGTCCTACTCCGACGTTGGGACTGGGCTGTTTGGCTGGCACAAGGGATGCCGTAAAGTGCATTTGAACCACTCTCGGAGTCAGAGGCCAGCACACAGACATGCGTGCATCCTCCCTGACTCTGAGAGTGGTCCAAACGCACCTTACGGTGGCCCTTGTGGCAGCCGAACTGTGCTGGCCTAACTCCAGGCTAGGCTTGTGCTCTTAGTGTCTTGAAAGTGCAGCATGAAAGAGACAAGCACCAGCCCTCGTCACTGGAAAGGGTGAGGAATTGAGGCACCGTTTCTGACCCTGTACTGAGTAGTTGCATTCCCAGAGGGGGGTGCACAACGCTAAGTCATTAAGGTCGTGAACACCGGTGTAAAGCAGTCCTTTGCCTTCAGAGCCATTTGCGGGGTTAAAAACAAAGCAGAGACCTCTCCTCTGCTTTAGCAGCTGCTTTACACTGGCATTCAGGAGCCTGCGCTGGTAAGTGCTGTGTCCCTCCTCTGGGGATGCCATTAGTACTGAGCTGCAGTTGGGGTGCAGTGCAAAGTCAAGGACAAGATCCCTCCCATTGGGAGAGGCACCCCAATGTCTAGGGAACCATGACTAGCTACCAAGGTTAGCCAGAATTTGTGGGGTGCCCTGCCACAAAAGTTTTGACAAAAGTTGCCGTTGAACAAGTTGCCCCTTGTTGCCCCAACCCAGCTGAGTAGGGTTGCTGGACGATGCCCACAGCCAGGCTTGAGTAGAAGCTTGGCCTGATTACCTGCTGAGTGACTCCAGAGCCAGGTGCAAAAAGGGTGTGGCTGATTGCCCCAAAGCCTGCCCAGCAACAGGCACTGATAGGCTGAGCCACGTATATATCCAGAGCATTTGCTCCAAGACCAGTGTGTGTGTGTGTGTGTGTGTGAAAGTCAGAGTGCTGCAGAGCACTCTGTCAGTCTGGAGAAGAATTTATTGTTGCAGTGAGTTCCTTTGGTTCCCCTGCGTGGGACCTCTGCTGCCTGCTGTACTATCACTCTGCCTTCCTGTAAATGCACTGTGGTGAAGGACTCTGCTGTCTGAGTGATCTGTGCCCTTGGGTCTGCTTACCAGGCTGCTTCCACGACTCCTGGGAACTGTGCCAGCAACCTGTATTGCCAGGGCTGAACGGAGCCAGACGGCTATCCTGCTGTTTGCTGCCTGCTACCCCCTGGGCAAAAGGGGGACCCCCCACATTCCCAATCTCGTCAGGAACCGGGGAAAGCATGTGGCCCAGAGGCCAGGATAAATAAATCTTGCTCCTTGAAATTGACTCAGACCTTCGGAGACTTGAATGTTACCACTGAGTTCCGTGTTCCAGGTGTCCAGGTGGCTGGCAAAAGAGCAGTGGTGATTGGGCGGAGCAAGATAGTTGGCGCACCGATGCACGACCTGCTGCTCTGGAACCATGCAACCGTGACCACGTGCCACTCCAAGACGGCATCCTTGGCTGAAGAAGTAAGGCCGGAAGAGTGTTCTTGGGGTGCTTCTTGAAGGACCATCTCCTTCTTTTCCTGGCCCACCTTGAAACCTCAAAATGCCGGAAGGGATGCGTGCAGTGGCGTCATGCAGCCGGAACGCTGGGAGGGACGAACGGGTGAGTGGCAGCCCGCCCGTAGCGTCACGCTCCGTTTCGCCGGGGCGGGGAAGCCGGTGAAACGGAGCGTGACGCTACAGGCGGGCTGCCACTCACCCGTTCGTCCCTCCCAGCGTTCCGGCTGCATGACGCCGCTGGATGTGTGTTAAACGTTTTTGGGGTCCCTTTTGAAATTGCTCTTGTATTCCTGCTGCCGAGCAATGGTCTGTGTTAAGATACGGGGGGCCGACTTGTGCAGAGTCAGACTGTGCTGAGTCGGTCCATCTAGGCCAGTACTGGCTGGGAATAGGTCTTCTGTCAATGAGTTTCCAACCCCTCCTAATGAAGATTTTTTTTGTAATCTTTTTGTAGAGGTGGCAGGAATTCAACTCACAACCTTATATGTGCAGAGCAGGTACCACAACCCTACTTGCATTGCTCCAGTGCAAGATGGCTTTCCCAATGGTGGGGGGGGGTGCAAAGGGTGCAAATGCCCTGGGCGATGGGCTGGAGGGAGCAGTGACTCCCTGCCCCCAATTATTTGAGCCACATAAGCCCTTCCTGGTATGACTACCAAGGGCCACGCCTCCCTCTGAGAAGGGGTCGGTGGCATTTTATAGCTGCGTTGCTCCAGTGTCGATACAGCCATGTCAGTGGGGCATATGCAGGAGGTTTAGTCGAGAGGGTTAAAGCCTCCGTTTGCCTGAAGATAAGATTCGAAGGCCACCAGTTCAGTAACACCGGAAGCCTCCATGAGCGGCAGACCTTGAGAATTGCGACTGATAAGAGCTGAGCTGTGTCTCCAGCTGCCTGTGAGAGAGGAGTTGTGCTGGGCCAGCTGTTTCTTTGGTGGGAGCAGAGAAGCCGTCTATCAGCCAGTAGGAAGGCAATCGTGTGGCCAGAAAGAAGGACTAGACCACAAAAGTTCCATCTGTATGTTGTAGTTCTTGAAAGACGGAACTTCTTTGTAATTTGTAAAAACCTCTTGCGGGTTTAGAGAAATAAAGCCTGCCTATGTGAACTGCCTTGAATTAAAGCCAGAGGAGCAATCTAATGGCCAAAGAAAGGCGGCGGATGATGATGATGATGATGATGATGATGATGATGATGATGATGATGATGATGATGATGATGATTAGCTGCATTTGGTGGGGGCAGTCACTGAGGCCTCAAAGTAAGAGAAAGTTTGCTCCCTTACCTTGGGGTTGCTTGCAGCTGAATCAGTGCTAGAAAGCTGGTTAGGATTTGGCTGCTAGGCTCCTGTAGAGAGGGGGATATTTTCAGAGGGGAGCATTCAGATGTGAACTCGGAGAGGTTGTTAGAAGGTCAAAATTCCTTGGAGCCACAAAACGTTAGGAGAATAACAAGAATATTCCTGAGTTGAAACTGAGTTGAGAGTCATCATTTATGATGTGCATATTTACTAATCTACAGGAATGATGTTCCTTTTTTCCTCTTTCTCTCTATAAACCTTTTTGAAACGAGGCATCTCATTAAAAAAAAAAAAAGGCAAAGCAGGAAAAAGCAGTAGCGACGTCTTATGGAACCCTGGCTTGAGAGTGTACTGTTTTTGCAGGTTAGCAAAGCTGAAATCCTGGTGGTTGCTGCTGGCAAGGCTGAGATGGTCAAAGGTGACTGGATTAAACCTGGTGCAGTAGTGATCGACTGTGGAATCAACCACATACCAGGTAAAATAAAGTTACTATTAAAACATACTTTGCTAGTGTTTCCTATATGAAAAGACAGAGGAATTCCTTAAGCCATGTGGTGAAACTTTGGTGGATCAGGCCAAGGCCCCTCTAGTCCAGCTTCCTGTATCTCACAGTGGCCCACTAGGTGCCTCAGGGAGCACATGAGACACAAATTCTGGTGGACCCCGGACAGATTATCATTCTAAAAAGTGGGTCCCAGTGGTAAATGGTTTGGGAACCATTGACTTAACAAATTAATGGCAGAGGCAACTTTTGAACTAGGGATTTCATACTGCAGCCTCTACTGTACACCAGCTCTCAAAGAGGAGGAAGAGCCATTGACCAAGAGAAGGCAGAACCCAGAGTCTCCTGATTGAACCAGCACCCAGGCTGAAACCTGTTGCACCTGCCTGTTGCCCATTTAGTCATGAAGCTTGGTGGGTCACCACGGGCCAGGCCCCTACCTCACAGTACCATTGCAAGGATGCATGGGTACTACCCCACTTGCTACTCTGAGTATCTTGGAAATTGGGCAAAAGAAAAACGTAAGACATAAATAAAACAAAGCAAGAGAGACAGAAGGGATAGAGTGGATAGAGGGATGTTCTTTTCCCTCTCTCTCAACACCAGAACCAGGGAGCATCCACTAAAACTGAGGGTTGGGAGAGTTAAAACAGATAAAAGGAAGTACTTTTTTACCCAGCGGGTAGTTAATCTGTGGAACTCTTTGCCACAGGAGGTGGTGATGGCATCTGGCCTAGATGCCTTTAAGGGGATTGGACGGATTTCTGGAGGAAAGGTCCATAGTGGGCTATAGGCCATGATGGATTGTGCAACCCCCTTACATTAGTAGTAGGCTGCTTCAGAGTACCGGGTGCAAGGGAGTGGCAACAGGATGCAAGCATCTTGTTGTCTCATGCCTCCCTGGGGCACCTGGTGGGCCGCTGTGAGATACAGGAAGCTGGACTAGATGGGCCTTTGGCCTGATCCAGCAGGGCTCTTCTTATGTTCTAATGTTCCTGCTGGCTTTTTGACAACGCTTCTATGCCTGTTTAGGCAGTACAAGGAACGACTGTGGGCGCAATCCTAACCTGGTGTTAGGCCAGCAAAGTTTGGCTGGCACAAGGGCCACCATAAAGTGCATTTGGACCACCCTCGGAGTCAGGGAGGATGGTGCACGTCTGTGTGCTGGCCTCTCTGACTCAGAAAATGATCCAAACATATTTTACGGTGTCTCTTGTCTCAGTCAAACGTTGCTGGCCTAACTCCAGGTTAGGACTGCACCCTGAGTTTGGGGAGCCTCTGAAGTGCACAGCACAGAGATGACCTCATGGTCTGCTGAAGGGCAGCGTAGGGCATGCTAGTCCTTTGCAACCACAGTTCAGGCCTATTCCCCCCCCCCCAGAGCAGTTTCCATTGTGTCGACGAACTATTTAATATGCCACATTTGTCACCAAACTAAAAATGAAATAATGGAAAGTCATACGAGTGCTTCTTTTAGTGAAGCAAACTCTTCCATTAAATGATTGCAATAAATGACTGATCACTTATAAAAGCGATCTTCTTAGAAGCGCAGCAAGTGGGAGGATGGTAACAGCTTGACAGATGTGACTAATCCTTTTATTTAAGCACCTGAGATCTGGCGTCTTAAGCTGAAGAAGGGAGTGAGGGGAGAAACTGTTCAAAAGAGGCAAACATCCTTGATCAGGTCTCTGGTTTCTTAATTCAGTCCTTGGAGATACCAATGAAGAAGCAATTTCAACCAAAACCTAGCCAAACAATCATGCGCAGGGCACAAAATCCTGAGTTTGGGCACACAAAGGGAAGACTACGACCCCGTAACTCGTGAAACAGAGCTAGCTCAGGTCAGCAATCCATACCAAGGACATGTAACAGATAGTAGTACAGGAAGATGCTTCGTATTGAGCCAGATCATTGTTACATAAGAAGAGCCCTGCTGGATTAGGCCAAAGGCCCATCTAGTCCATCTTCCTGTATCTCACAGCGGCCCACCAGGTGCCCCAGGGAGGCACAAGACAACAAGATGCTTGGATCCTGTTGCCACTCCCTTGCACCCGGTACTCTGAAGTAGCCTTCTACTAATGTAAGGAGGTTGCACAATCCATCATGGCCTGTAGCCCACGATGGACTTTTCTTCCAGAAATCCGTCCAAACCCCTCTTAAAGGCATCTAGACCAGATGCCATCACCACCTCCTGTGGCAAAGAGTTCCACAGACTAACCACCCGCTGGGTAAAAAAGTATCTTTTATCTGTTTTAACTCTCTCAACCCTCAGTTTTAGCGGATGCCCCCTGGTTGTGGTGTTTTGAGAGAGGGAAAAGAACATCCCTCTATCCACTCTATCCCTTCCGTGCATAATTTTATATGTCTCAATCATATCCCCCCTCAGGCGCCTTTTTTCTAGGCTGAAGAGCCCCAAACGCTGCAGTCTTTCTTCATAAGGGAGGTGCCCCAGCTCCGTAATCATTTTTGTCGCTCTCTTCTGCACCTTTTCCAGCTCCTCTATGTCTTTTTTTGAGGTGCGGCGACCAGAACTGCACACAATATTCCAGGTGCGGCCTTACCATCGATTTGTACAATGGCATGATAATATTGGCTGTTTTATTCTCAACCCCCTTTTTTAATGACCCCAAGCATGGAATTGGCCTTCTTCATTGCTGCCGCACACTGGGTCGATGCCTTCATTGAATTGTCCATCAGCACCCCAAGAAGTAGACAGACTTCTTGAACCTATGCAGATATATTATGCAGAGTCAGACCATTGGGTCTGATTATACTGAATGGAAGAAGCTCTCCATGATTTCAGATACGGAAGTCTGCCTAGATGGAGATGCCAGCAGGGATTGAATTAGATGCCTGGGTTCATCCGCATGCACGACATGTTCTCAGGCAGCGAGCTGCAGTCCTTCCCTGCACATGCTGACATCTGGAACATTATTGATGAGAGCATTCTCATCATTCTTGCTGAGAGCAGCGAGAGGGCAGGGAGCCAGGGGTTGCCAGGAGCAGGCTGGATCCTTCCATCCGTCTGATGGATGCTGCTGTGGAGACACGTTATTAATGTGAAACTTCAAAAGGGGAGGCAACAGTTGAACGATTCTGTGAATAATTGCTTTGTGGGTTATTAAGTTAGCCAAAGAACAGAGCCCAGTGTCAAGTCAAAAGCATTTTCTTTGTATTGTGCAATGGAATTGGTTTTCATTGCATTGATGTCAAATTATGTATTTTTTAAAATAAACGTGGGTATAATTATATAAAAGTAGCATGCTCTAAATCTCCCAGTTGGGTACATTCTAAAGAAAGGAGGGAATTCTGGAAGTAGGGATGCAGACTGTTATCTTTTGAGTTTCCTGAGGCATCTGGTGGGCCACGGTGAGATACAGGAAGCTGGACTTGATGGGCCCTTGGCCTAATGTTTTCTTACGTTTTGAAGGCCTGTATTGGGTTGTAAATTGTTATTGCTCTCTCCCCGCAGACAGGATAGCAAATTCTGTTTTATTTAACTCAGAATTTTACCTCAGAAATTTCTCAGAATGCCAGATGCAGGGGAGTGGCAACAGGATGTAGGCATCTTGTTGTTTCCTGCGCTTCCTGGGGCATTTGATGGGCCACTGTGAGATACAGGAACCTGGGCTAGATGAGCCTTTGGCCTGATCCAGCAGGGCTCTTCTTATGTTCTTACAACAACCTGCCCCCAAACTGTGGAGAACGCACCCCTATTTACCTCTCCTCTTGAAAGTTTATCTCCTCTGCCATAAGGATTAGAGACTTGCATTTAAAAATAATAATAAAATCTGAGAATTATCTGGGGGTTGTGGATATTTCAAGGTGCAATTGCAATGTACAAAAAAAGAGAGCCTCTCTGTGGCATTCAATTTTTTGCCTTCTTTTACTTGGTAATAAGCAGTAATAAGTAAAAGAAGGCAAAAAATTGAATGCCACAGAGAGGCATTAATACGCCTCTGCAAGCAGTAATACACCTCTGCAAAATTGTTGTCCTACAAGTGACTCCCTGAAGTTGTGATAATGCAGGCTTTGTTAAATGCAGAACCTTCTATAGAGTTAAAATTCCGTTAATTGCTACAGCATGCTTAGCCCTCTGGGTGTGCCATAGAAATGGGTACACTTTCTCCATATTTGCCTCCTTTGCAGATTTTTAAAAATCTGTTACAGCTTTAAAAGTCCCCTCCCATTTTGTTCTTCCCCTCCCACACACACACAAAAGAGGTATTTGGGGCTCTTCAGTCTAGAAAAAAAGGCACCACAGGGGGGACATGATTGAGCCATACAAATTTATGCATGGGGTGGATAGAGGGATGTTCTTTTCCCTCTCTCACAACACCAGAACTAGGGGACATCCACTGAAATTGAGTGTTGGGAGAGTGAGAATAGATAAAAGGAAATACTTTTTTATCCAACGGATGAATAAGCCGTGGAACTCCTTGCCACAGGAGGTGGTTATTCCTCTGACCTAGGTGCCTTTAAAAGGGGATTGGACAGATTTCTGGAGGGAGAAGTGCATCATAGGCTACAGACCACGATGGGTGATGCGATTTCCTTATTTTGGAAGCAGGCTATCTCAGAATGGCAGAAACAAGGGAGTGGCAGCTTAGAACTTGGGGTGGGCTAATTCTGCTTTCCGGATTCCTGAAATAGGACGGTCTCTTCCATACAAGCCCAAAACAAAGCACAAAAGCCTGCAATTTGACTTGAAGGAGGTATAAGGTTCCATACAATATTACTTTTCACATCCTTCAACTCTTACACAAATACCAAGAGTTCCTACTGGCTGACAGGTGCTTAAGGAGAAGCCTATGTCCAAAAGTGAATTCACAAAAGTGTGAATTTTGAGTGAGAAAATCCTTGTGTCCTCAAGGACGACAGCCTACACCTGCCCCACAAGTTGGGTAAATAGTGTGCTTTCTCAAACTTAACAATAGATGATGATAATGATGATGATAGTATGAAAGAGGAGAAATTTTCACTTCTGATTGTCTCAACTTAGTCCCAGACTAACTAGTCCCAGTTCAAAAACCCACGTGGACTTTGCATTCCCCACAGACTAAGTGCACGTTTGTATAAAAAGTCATTTAGCTACAGGTGTAAACAAGAGTGAGGCAGGGATGGAGGATGAAATTGAGGCCTCTTTGTCTGTCTGTGGGTGTGGGGTGTTGGGAGACTGCTTGCTTTGGGGTATGAGCCTACTTGTGCGCAAGCAGGACAACCTTGTGCCTGCTGGCACAGAAAACAAACAGCCCTGAATCCTGTTGTCACTGGCAAACCCAGGGTGACTGCCCTCAGAAGGGCAAAAGCTCAGGGGGAAACTCCGACCCCTTTCGGCTGGCGAGTGCTGCTGGGATACACACGGACACAGGAAGTCTGCTGAAGGATGATTGGCAGCACTGGAGGCGGGACTAGCACAGCCTTTGCCACTAAGGGTGCAATCCTAACCAACTTTCCAGCACCGACCTAGCTGTGCCAGTGGGGCATGCGCTGCATCCTCCAGTGGAGGAGTTGTCACAGACACTTCTTCAAGGTAGGCGAATGTTTGTTCCCGTATCTCGGAGCTGCATGGCCTTCACCCCAGTGCTGGAAAGTTGGTTGGGGTTGCACTCTCGGAAACCCCCAGATCGGAGCGCACATGTGGCTGCAAATCCCAAGTGAATTGAGAGCCACATTTATGGTTTGTGGATGTTATTTTTTCCATGGAATAACTGCACATTTGGCCTGGGCCTTCGTGCTGCTAAGCAGCATCATGCACTTTCCATTGGAAGATGAATCTTTGATTAGGCATGTTCTGCTTCCTTTTTCCTTTTTGTTCTGGTGTGTGTGTGTGTCTCTTTCTCCCCTCTCCTTTTATCTCTCTTTTACAGACAGCACAAGGCCCAGTGGGAAAAGGGTAGTTGGAGATGTTGCTTACAGCGCGGCAAAGGAGAGAGCCGCTTACATCACCCCGGTGCCCGGTGGCGTTGGACCGATGACTGTTGCCATGCTGATGCAGGTGGGTGCATCATTGATGGGGAGATGGTTTAACTTCTCATCCTTTGGATATATCCCTGTGGATGACATATGAGCTACATTGCACCCCCGGCCCCATCCACACTCTGCAGTTTGCGCAGGAGCTTCTGTGACCAGGGACCACATCTCAGAGCGCAATCCTAAACTGAGTTAGGCCTGCATAAAATAAGCCAGCAAAGTTTGGCCAGCACAAGGGCCACCATAAAGCATGTTTGGACCACTTTTGGAGTCAGGGAGGATGGTGCACGTCTGTGGGTTGGCCTCTCTGACTCCAACAGTGGTCCAAACATACTTTATATTACGCACATACCTTGTGCTGGCCAATCTTCGCTGGCTTAGCTTATGCCAGCCTAACTCAGTTTAGGATTGCACCCTCAGCCACACAGCACCTGCTTTGCATGAAGAGGTTCCCAGGATCAGTCCCCAAAATCTCCAGGTAGAGCTAGGAAGAAAGCAAACACCTGAAATCCCAGAGAGCTGCTGCAGTCTGCTGCACCATTGGACCTGGTGGAAGTCAACTTCATATGCAGTATGGTGGCTTGCCACGTTATGTACTACATTAGTCTACATTCTGCATCAAAAGAGTAAAGTTTTGCATCCTAACATAGGAAGAGCCCCTCTGGATCAGTCCAGCTTCCTGCATTTCACAGTGGCCCAACAGATGCCTCAGGGAGCACACAAGATACCTACATCTCATTGCTACTCCCCTGCATCTGGCATTCTGAGGAAGCTTACTTCTAAAGTATGGAGGTTGCACTACCCATCATGGCCTGTAGCCTGCGATAGACTT
Source organism: Lerista edwardsae (assembly GCA_029204185.1). Taxonomy (NCBI): domain Eukaryota; kingdom Metazoa; phylum Chordata; class Lepidosauria; order Squamata; family Scincidae; genus Lerista; species Lerista edwardsae. The sequence continues at coordinate 21,560 of JAJKFI010031877.1, forward strand.
CCCCCAGAAATCTGTCCAGTCTCTTTTTAAAAGCACCCAGGCTGGATACCATTACTGTGGCAAGGAGTTCCCAGGTTAATTACTTGCTGGGTAAAAAAGTATTTTCTTTTATCTGTTCTCCCTTTCTCAATTTTAGTGGCTGTCCCCTGGTTCTGCTGTTGTGAGAGAAGGAAAAGAATATCCCTCTATCCATCCCATGCCTAATTTTTTAGTGTCTCAATTATTTCCACGCTCAGGCACCTTTTTTTCTAGACTGAAAACATAGATTCTGCAAATGTGCATATATTTGCAGGATTCTGCTGATTCTGAGATAGCAGAGCAAACCCATCCGGGCTTTTGCCTGCTGGAAATGTGTGTCATCCTTCTGGCTTCCGAGCTCTCTCTAGGCTTCTGGGCACGTGCCAAGCTGTAAGTTAGAAAAGGGTAGGAGGATGTCGAATAACCTGTTGGACCATGTTATGTGACAGAACTCTCTTTGTTGGTTTGTTTACTGATTCAGAGCACAGTAGAAAGTGCCCAGCGTTTTCTGGAGAAATACCAGCCTGGCAAGTGGCATATTCAGTATAACAAGCTCAGCCCCAGAACTCCTGTTCCAAGGTAAGTAACAACTTGGCCTGAAAGATTGTCTCTGTTCAGTTGCATGCAGGCATACTGTGGATAATGCAGCTTCCTTTAGCACTGATTCGTTACAGTGCTCTTTGTCCCAGCATGATTGTCAGCTATTCTGTCCAATGGGAGCAGTGCATTCTGGGCCAGTTGGTACCCATTTCCTGCCTAATAAATTAATGTGCATCCTATATTGCTGTTTTGTGCATCACTTGTCTCTTGGGGAATGTATTCTCTGGCTATCCAGGGTGGTGCTCTCTATGAACCAACTCTGCTTTTTGCTTTGCTCCTGCTTCTCAAACTGAGACCAGCCCCGCCCCCCTCACATGGTAGAACCACCATCTGCCCCCTGAGCAATAGGAGGAGGAGAAGCCCTCAAGCTGGGGGGGGGGGCAGAGAAGCCCACCTTTTATTTAAGAATTTGCTCTAGTCTGAACACAGAGAGATGGAGGCATAAAATTAAAATCTTCTAATGCTAAGTATGGCCCTAGGTGGCATATTTTTGTGCCATGGGTGGTCTGCAGATGTGCCACATGAATTTGGGGAGGGTCATTTATTAGTAGGACCATTGGGGGATATGAGCCCCTGCCAATTGTCAGGCAGCCTTGTCAATTGACAATTAATCCTTGACAATTGTCAAAAAACAGATGGTGCCCCTTGACAATTTTTGTCCCTTGTCAATGTGCTGTGAGATGAGAGAGGTTGAAAATCACTGCTCTAGATCAGTGTTTCTCAAAACGTTTAGACCAGGACCCGCTTTTTAGAATGGCTCATTTAGAATGACTCATGTCAGGAACCCCACCAGAAGTGATCTCATCAACTGGGAGTGACATCATCAAGCAGGAAGTGCCGCCATTGTGATGTAATCAAATGACAATCCTGGAATGCAAACTGGCATTCTTAGATTGCAGCAGTTGTACAACCAGGAAACATCCCTGACAGAAAGCAAGATTAGGACAAAGGATTATGTAAAAGCACTGAACTAAAAGCAATTTTTAAAAAAAAACCTCACTTGAGAATTCGAGTTGTTAACACTTGCAAAAGGAATATAGCAAGAGGAAGGTATGCAGCTTCCAAGGTGGATGTCCCCAGCTTTCCGCGACCCACCTGATACCAGTTTGTGACCCTCCAAGTGGGTCCTGACCCACAGTTTTGAGAAACACTGCTCTAGATTTAAAGAACACAGTGTCTTCATCCGATGTGCTATTGCCAAGTTTCCTTGACCATCACCTTTGTTTGCTTTCAGCGATATTGAAGTATCTCGATCCTGTGTACCCAAACCCATCGGCCAGCTGGCCAGCGAGATTGGCTTGCTCTCTGATGAGGTGGAGCTGTACGGTCAAAGCAAGGCCAAAATATTGCTGTCTGCTCTGAAGCGCCTGAAAGGCCAGCCAGATGGCAAATACGTTGTGGTAACAGGGTAAGTTGTCTGCGTGGTCTGTCCATTCCTGCTTGGCCAGTCCTCTTGCTGTTGGACCACTTGGGAGTGGGAGGGGTGGCAACTCACTCTTAGTAAAACTTCTTGCAGTCAGCCCTGGGCGCGCCCATTGACAGTGGAGGAGGAGGAGGAGAAAGGGGAAATCGGTGGTCTTCGCCCACCAATAGCATAGGCATGTCCCAGTATCCGCTGGGATTCCGTTGAGATCCCACCATGAATACCTGAAATGGTGGCTACTGGGGGTGCTTTTTTGAAGATATATTAAACAAATCTTAAACAAATCTTTTTTTTAACCTTGTTGCAGCAAAACCCTCATGTTCACATATCTTTTTAATAGGAATCCCAGTATCCATGCTATCAGTGGATAACTGAAACCATGGATACCAAATCAGTGGATACCAGGGTAGGCCTGTATTGCACATTCTACTGTTTGCAAAAACCTTAGAAGCAGTAAAAGTGTGCAATACCACTCTGGGAGAAGGAGAATAAAACAAGTAGGATGACAATCGTTCCTCTGGTTGTTTATGTTCGTAACACAGTAGGGAGGGGAAGCTTAGAGGGACCACGTAGCACAATCCTATGCATGTCTGCTCAGAGGTAAAGCCTATTGAGTTCAATTAGGTTTATTCCCAGGAAAGTGTGTACAGACACTGGATTGCAGCTCCTTCTCTGTATGCAGCCTGCTCTAGTGGTCGCCTTGTTCCTCATTGTAATTTGGAGAGGAGCAACCAGGACTTGCCAAAGGCCATTAGTGCGATCAACTGGGATTCACAAATGTTGGCTTACTTTGCCAGCCAGCGTTAGTTGCCAGCACCAACTCTCTCCCTTTCTCCGAGTCCTCTGGCATGTGCTCTTGTTTGTGCCAAGGTATAAAAGCAATAAAAATGGAGAGTTCCCACTATTTGGGAGACAGTCTTGCTGTTTGTCAACCTCTCAACAATAGCAGTGGCCTTTAGGAGAGTTACCTGGGCAGTATCAGGTGTTCTGCTCACCAGAGGGTTGGGGACCCTGGCCTTGTTCATGTTGCTTTTCTTTAAGAATGGGCTTGTGTGTAGTTTTCCACCCAATATATAATGGGGTTGTGTCTGGTTTTTGTATTATAGTATAACACCGACACCATTGGGAGAAGGGAAGAGCACCACGACCATCGGGCTAGTTCAGGCCCTGGGAGCACACCTTGGTCGAAACGCGTTTGCCTGTGTTCGGCAGCCTTCCCAAGGGCCCACCTTTGGAATTAAAGGTATGTAATGGCAACACCCCTGCCAGTGTGAGGTATTCGCAATAATATTAGCAATAATTAGTGATGTCATCCGGGTGTGCCAGGAACCGGAACGCCCAGATGATTGACAGCCCTCCGCCCCTATGGCGGAGCCCCCCTATGCCACGCCCCCTGTGCCTCACAGCGCCCAAATCGCTCCATTTCAGAGCGATTTGGGAGGGCGGGAGGGCCCAGGAGCAGCTCGCCCGTCCTCCGGAGAGGTGGCGCAGCCCGGGCCCGTCTGCCGAACAATATTGCTTATTGTGCTTTACGTCATTTGTACAATTTTGAATAAGAATTCGGATAAAAACACATAACACGGCAATTTGCCATTTTAATCAAGAAATTTTTTGGGGGGAAATACCACACAAAAAACCCATCCCTATTTATATACCACGTTTTGATTAAAAAATGCTTTTTAGGTACAGCGATGTGCAATGTCCTTTGTGTTCCTTGTTCTTCTAGGTGGTGCTGCTGGAGGTGGCTATTCTCAGGTTATTCCTATGGAGGAGGTAATTTTCTGGTAGACTCCACATGTTCGTGGCATGCCACTTTAGATACAATACTGTACTTTGAGGTTTGCAGAGGATCAGACCCCACTCACACATTTTCTGTTTCTAAAAGTATTCCCTGAGTTTCCTTCCACTAAAGGCCTCAAAGCAGCCTGTAAGGAAAAAAATGGAAACAGTACAAATTGCACAATAACAAAGCAAACATCCTACAGCAGCAGCAAAACCTTTCTAAGCAAAGAACAGGCAGCCACAAAATCAAAGCTCTGCAAATGCCTGCTGAAAGAACCAGGTCTTTCACCACTAGCAGGGAGGAGATCAAGCGTGCATTTAGTGGCAGGGAGTTCCAGAAGGTGGGGGCCACCACTAGGAAGATCCCTCACGTGTCCCGACCAGCCTAGCCTAATTCGGCTGCCTTCAGTTTCTAAACTGTTGGTCAACAACTCCGGGAATTTTGCAGATGCAGTTATTTTGCAGACGCAGACTTGAGAACCTCTGTGTTGGGTCACGCAGCCCAACACGGAAGATATGACCTGACAGTGGAGGCCATGCAGGATCCACCCTCTGCTGTGCCCCACCCCCCATTCAGTGCCTCCCCCGCCCTGATGGGCCTAACCATGGCCAGTGCTGCTGAAGTGCTGGCCGGCCATACCACCTGCCATGGCCCCAGTGGGGGTGGTGCCTACTCTCTGCTTGCTGTGAACATTCTTTACAGCACGTTTACGACACCTGGAGCCAGTGCTGAGCCTCAGTGCCGGTGCTAGAAGACCGTAGGATTGAGCTCTACTTCTTCTGGCTGGCCACCATTGGAAGCAGATTCTAGGTTAAACAGGCTTTTAATCTGATTCAGCAGGATGTTCATATGGAATAGTTAATGTTTTATTCATTTTATTTATTATTTGAAGAATTTATACCCCACCTTTCCTGCCAACCTAGCAGTTCGAAAGCACCTAAATGCAAGTAGATAAACAGGTACCACTTCGGTGGGAAGGGAACGGCGTTCCGTGCACTACGGCGTAGAGTCATGCCGGCCACATGACCACGGAAGCTTATCCTCGGACAAAACACCGACTCTACAGGCTTTGAAACGGAGATGAGCACTGCCCCCTACAGTCGGTCACGACTAGACCATTCAGTCATGGGGAAACCTTTACCTTTTTTTCCTATGCCGAAGCAAATGCCCAATACAAAGCAGAGAACAAATCAAAATACAATGTAACCATAATAAGTAAACCATAATAAGTAAAACTTAATAAGTAGAACACATTAAAACAACAACAACCACAAATTAAACATCCATGGGAACATCGAGAGTGAACAGGAATGAAAGCTAGACCCAATTCTCCATATCAGGACAATTTGGAGGGTGGGAAAAACAATTGACCAGGGGAGTGAAACAGGCTATGACAATATACCAGAGGGACGGAGGGCAGACAGCCACACGGTCATCCAAAGGCCAGACAAGATAGGTATGATTTGAGCCCCCTCCGAAAGGCCATGAGGGAGTGTTCAGTGTTTAGTTTTCACACATTTGTGAGTAGAAAGATACTGAAGCTGCAGACTTTTGCCTGGAAGAACGAGTTCTGAGTGAAGGCAGCTTTCTCTTCTGTCACGTACTTTTTCCTAACTTCAGGATGTTTAGCAAAATGACATCAGTGTGGGGGAGAACTTTCTTTCCTTGAGATAAGCTCCTTGTCTCTTGCACATCTCAGAGCAATTTTCCACCCCGCCCCCAGGAACAGTGCTATTAATATATCTCTTTCCAGCTCACAGCCATGTTTTAGGGCTTAATGAGATTTTTTTAAAAAAAGGGTTAGAGGTAATTGTGGTGATGTGTGCCCCCTCCCCCTCTCTTCCTCTGTAGTTTAATTTGCATCTCACCGGTGACATCCATGCTATCACTGCAGCCAATAACCTGGTTGCTGCCGCTATTGATGCTCGAATCTTCCACGAAGCAACACAGTCCGACCAGGTAACTTAATGCCATCGATCCTTTCCCTGTAGCGTGTTTTTGTGTGCTGTCAATGTCACCAAGATTTATTGGGTGCCCTGCAGTTGCTAATTACCTGTCTTGCACTTGAAGGCGCTCTATTCTCGCCTGGTCCCTTCAGTGGATGGAGACAGGAAGTTCTCTGATATCCAGATGCAGAGATTGCAGGTGAGTTTTTAGCCTCCAATCTTCCTCCAGGTGTTTCTATGATTATGGGCAGGGATGTACTCCTACCACAGGTCCATAAACATAGCGTTACAGTTGGTGTCCATGGGGGAGCCATTTCCGGACCCCCCACACAGCTCAACCCACCAGATAAGCGGAACTGTGGGTTGATCCCTTATTGCCTCTGGAGATGCTGAAAAGGCACTTCTCGTTTTCATGAAAACCGGAAGTACAGACATGCTCCACTCTCGGATGGGGTTCCGTTCCAAACCCTCCTGTGAAACTGTGGATACTGGGGACACCTTTTTAAAGATTGGGGGACATCAATGGCTTTGCTGCAACAAGGTAAAAAAGATTTGTTTAATGTCCCCCTGTCTTTTAAATGGGACGTGGTGGCGCTGCAGGTTAAACTGCTGCTGCTGGGGTTTCTGACCGGAAGGTTGGGAGTTCGAGACCACGCGATGGAGTGAGCTCATGCTGCTTGTCCCAGCTCCTGCCAACCTAGCAGTTTGAAAGCACATAAAAATGCGTGTAGGAACCACTTTGGTGGGAAGGTAACAGCATTCCATGCGCTACGGCGTACAGTCATGCTGGCCACATGCCAGCATGACCACGGAAGCTTGTTCTTGGACAAACACCGGCTCTTTGGCTTAGAAACAGAGATGAGCACCGCCCCCTACTGTCGGTCACGACTAGACCATTCAGTCGTGAGGAAACCTTTACCTTTATCTTTTAAATAGATATCCAGTATCCATGGTATCCGTGGCTAACTGAAACCGTGGATACCGAATCAGTGGATACCAGGGCATGCCGGTTCTTTTCCAGCACCTCTAGAAGGTATTTCTAAGGCCTGCAGAGGCAGCACACTGTGAGCCTCAGAAAGGCTCCTGCACACAATCAAAGAACATCTTCAGTTGTGTTGGGGAGCTCAGGCCCTCCACTGTGAGTTTGGCACTTGCAGTGTGTTAAATCTGCCGGTCTTGAATCTGCAGGTAAGGAGGACAGACCTATATACATAGCTGTTGCAGATTCCAGAATCTTGAGTACAAGACCTGAACCAGTATGATTTAGGATAATTAGTAAATTAGCCTTTTCTTTGGGGAAGTCTGACCACCAAATGAAATGACTAAGTCTGATATCCTCTTCCTTCTTTGTTCTCTCTTTGTTCCCTGCTTTTCCAGAGATTGCATATTATGAAAACAGACCCAAAGGCTTTGACAGATGATGAGATAAAAAAATTTGTGAGATTGGATATTGATCCGGACAGCATAACGTGGACAAGAGGTACTGGAGGAAAAACAAGCAGCAGAGAAATAAATGGTGGGGGTGTGGTGGGGTGGGGGAATGGCCAGAAGGGTGGAGATTGGCAGGGGTTTGGCGCATGCATGGGCATAAGAGAATGGATGAGTATTGGAGCTGGAGTCAATAACGGCCTGTTGAGCCTCTTTCTCCCATCTATGTCTCCAAATCTCCAGGTCTTGTTATAATTATCCTATGCATTTCTACTCAGAACTGAGTGCCGTTTCCATTGAGTTCAGTGGGACCTACATGGGAGTAAATATATATAGGATTTGAGCCTTGTGGCTCAATCCTAACAAGGGCCAGCACTAGAGTTGTGCCAGCGTGCAGTGTCACAAAAGTGCCGTAGGGGGTTTTAGGAGTACCACCAGATACCACCTTAAGTACCACCTGTGGTACGAGTATCAATGGTTGAGAAACACTGCACTACATGATTTGGGCGCTAGCACACAGGCCGTCCTGTCTTACTCTACATATTGTTTGATATTTTTTTTCTGTGTGTCTGGATCATTTGAAGGACCAAATATCCTGCATTCTTTAGCTCAGTGGTATTCAAAACGTTTTTAGACCAGGACCCACTTTTTAGAATGATACTCGTGTCGGGACCTACTAGAAGTGTCGTTTCCCTGTAAGTGATGCTTTGGCAGGAAGTGACATCACTGTGACACTCCTGATGTAAAATGACACTCCTGAAATGCAAATTGGCATTCTTTTGCAAATTGGCAATTGTACAACCATGAAACATTACTAGCAGAAAGCAAGATTAGGACAAAATATGATGTAAAAGCACTGAACAAAAAACAATTAAAAAAAAAAACCCCTCCCTTGAAAATTCAAACTGTTAACTCTCCCAAAAGGAATATAACAAGAGTAAGGTCTGCAGTTTCCAAGATGGCTGCTCCAAGCTTTCTGCGACCCACCTGACATCAGGTCACAACCCACCAAGTGGGTCCTGACCCACAGTTTGAATAACACTGCTTTAGCTAATTTGCCTTCATTCTTAAGAACCACAGCGTGTATTACAAGTAGCATCACTGGTTGAATTTGAGCCATTTTTCTTCCTGCTGCTTTTCTAATCTGCTTCCCCAGTGTTGTGAGCCAATGTTCACGCATAAACTCCTGACAATAC
>JAJKFI010031878.1:0-15473 GCA_029204185.1 Lerista edwardsae
TTTCCCCAATCCCATAGTCCTTAGCAAAAACCAACCTTTCCGCAACACTCATGCCTCCCTGGGGCACCTGGTGGGCCGCTGTGAGATACAGGAAGCTGGACTAGATGGGCCTTTGGCCTGATCCAGCAGGGCTCTTCTTATGTTCTAATGTTCCTGCTGGCTTTTTGACAACGCTTCTATGCCTGTTTAGGCAGTACAAGGAACGACTGTGGGCGCAATCCTAACCTGGTGTTAGGCCAGCAAAGTTTGGCTGGCACAAGGGCCACCATAAAGTGCATTTGGACCACCCTCGGAGTCAGGGAGGATGGTGCACGTCTGTGTGCTGGCCTCTCTGACTCAGAAAATGATCCAAACATATTTTACGGTGTCTCTTGTCTCAGTCAAACTTTGCTGGCCTAACTCCAGGTTAGGACTGCACCCTGAGTTTGGGGAGCCTCTGAAGTGCACAGCACAGAGATGACCTCATGGTCTGCTGAAGGGCAGCGTAGGGCATGCTAGTCCTTTGCAACCACAGTTCAGGCCTATTCCCCCCCCCCCCAGAGCAGTTTCCATTGTGTCGACGAACTATTTAATATGCCACATTTGTCACCAAACTAAAAATGAAATAATGGAAAGTCATACGAGTGCTTCTTTTAGTGAAGCAAACTCTTCCATTAAATGATTGCAATAAATGACTGATCACTTATAAAAGCGATCTTCTTAGAAGCGCAGCAAGTGGGAGGATGGTAACAGCTTGACAGATGTGACTAATCCTTTTATTTAAGCACCTGAGATCTGGCGTCTTAAGCTGAAGAAGGGAGTGAGGGGAGAAACTGTTCAAAAGAGGCAAACATCCTTGATCAAGTCTCTGGTTTCTTAATTCAGTCCTTGGAGATACCAATGAAGAAGCAATTTCAACCAAAACCTAGCCAAACAATCATGCGCAGGGCACAAAATCCTGAGTTTGGGCACACAAAGGGAAGACTACGACCCCGTAACTCGTGAAACAGAGCTAGCTCAGGTCAGCAATCCATACCAAGGACATGTAACAGATAGTAGTACAGGAAGATGCTTCGTATTGAGCCAGATCATTGTTACATAAGAAGAGCCCTGCTGGATTAGGCCAAAGGCCCATCTAGTCCATCTTCCTGTATCTCACAGCGGCCCACCAGGTGCCCCAGGGAGGCACAAGACAACAAGATGCTTGGATCCTGTTGCCACTCCCTTGCACCCAGTACTCTGAAGTAGCCTACTACTAATGTAAGGAGGTTGCACAATCCATCATGGCCTGTAGCCCACGATGGACTTTTCTTCCAGAAATCCGTCCAAACCCCTCTTAAAGGCATCTAGACCAGATGCCATCACCACCTCCTGTGGCAAAGAGTTCCACAGACTAACCACCCGCTGGGTAAAAAAGTATCTTTTATCTGTTTTAACTCTCCCAACCCTCAGTTTTAGCGGATGCCCCCTGGTTGTGGTGTTTTGAGAGAGGGAAAAGAACATCCCTCTATCGACTCTATCCCTTCCGTGCATAATTTTATATGTCTCAATCATATCCCCCCTCAGGCGCCTTTTTTCTAGACTGAAGAGCCCCAAATGCTGCAGTCTTTCTTCATAAGGGAGGTGCCCCAGCTCCGTAATCATTTTTGTCGCTCTCTTCTGCACCTTTTCCAGCTCCACTATGTCCTTTTTGAGGTGCAGCGACCAGAACTGCACACACTATTCCAGGTGCGGCCTTACCATCGATTTGTACAATGGCCTGATAATATTGGCTGTTTTATTCTCATCCCCCTTTTTTTAATGACCCCAAGCATGGAATTGGCCTTCTTCATTGCTGCCGCACACTGGGTCGATGCCTTCATTGAATTGTCCATCAGCACCCCAAGAAGTAGACAGACCTCTTGAACATATGCAGATATATTATGCAGAGTCAGACCATTGGGTCTGATTATACTGAATGGAAGAAGCTCTCCATGATTTCAGATACGGAAGTCTGCCTAGATGGAGATGCCAGCAGGGATTGAATTAGATGCCTGGGTTCATCCGCATGCACGACATGTTCTCAGGCAGCGAGCTGCAGTCCTTCCCTGCACATGCTGACATCTGGAACATTATTGATGAGAGCATTCTCATCATTCTTGCTGAGAGCAGCGAGAGGGCAGGGAGCCAGGGGTTGCCAGGAGCAGGCTGGATCCTTCCATCCGTCTGATGGATGCTGCTGTGGAGACACGTTATTAATGTGAAACTTCAAAAGGGGAGGCAACAGTTGAACGATTCTGTGAATAATTGCTTTGTGGGTTATTAAGTTAGCCAAAGAACAGAGCCCAGTGTCAAGTCAAAAGCATTTTCTTTGTATTGTGCAATGGAATTGGTTTTCATTGCATTGATGTCAAATTATGTATTTTTTAAAATAAACGTGGGTATAATTATATAAAAGTAGCATGCTCTAAATCTCCCAGTTGGGTACATTCTAAAGAAAGGAGGGAATTCTGGAAGTAGGGATGCAGACTGTTATCTTTTGAGTTTCCTGAGGCATCTGGTGGGCCACGGTGAGATACAGGAAGCTGGACTTGATGGGCCCTTGGCCTAATGTTTTCTTACGTTTTGAAGGCCTGTATTGGGTTGTAAATTGTTATTGCTTTCTCCCCGTAGGCAGGATAGCAAATTCTGTTTTATTTAACTCAGAATTTTACCTCAGAAATTTCTCAGAATGCCAGATGCAGGGGAGTGGCAACAGGATGTAGGCATCTTGTTGTTTCCTGCGCTTCTTGAGGCATTTGATGGGCCACTGTGAGATACAGGAAGCTGGGCTAGATGAGCCTTTGGCCTGATCCAGCAGGGCTCTTCTTATGTTCTTACAACAACCTGCCCCCAAACTGTGGAGAACGCACCCCTATTTACCTCTCCTCTTGAAAGTTTATCTCCTCTGCCATAAGGATTAGAGACTTGCATTTAAAAATAATAATAAAATCTGAGAATTATCTGGGGGTTGTGGATATATGCAATTGCAATGTACAAAAAAAGAGAGCCTCTCTGTGGCATTCAATTTTTTGCCTTCTTTTACTTGGTAATAAGCAGTAATAAGTAAAAGAAGGCAAAAAATTGAATGCCACAGAGAGGCATTAATACGCCTCTGCAAGCAGTAATACACCTCTGCAAAATTGTTGTCCTACAAGTGACTCCCTGAAGTTGTGATAATGCAGGCTTTGTTAAATGCAGAACCTTCTATAGAGTTAAAATTCAGTTAATTGCTACAGCATGCTTAGCCCTCTGGGTGTGCCATAGAAATGGGTACACTTTCTCCATATTTGCCTCCTTTGCAGATTTTTAAAAATCTGTTACAGCTTTAAAAGTCCCCTCCCATTTTGTTCTTCCCCTCCCACACACACACAAAAGAGGTATTTGGGGCTCTTCAGTCTAGAAAAAAAGGCACCACAGGGGGGACATGATTGAGACATACAAATTTATGCATGGGGTGGATAGAGGGATGTTCTTTTCCCTCTCTCACAACACCAGAACCAGGGGACATCCACTGAAATTGAGTGTTGGGAGAGTGAGAATAGATAAAAAGAAATACTTTTTTATCCAACGGATGAATAAGCCGTGGAACTCCTTGCCACAGGAGGTGGTTATTCCTCTGACCTAGGTGCCTTTAAAAGGGGATTGGACAGATTTCTGGAGGAGAAGTGCATCGTAGGCTACAGGCCATGATGGGTGATGCAATTTCCTTATTTTGGAAGCAGACTATCTCAGAATGGCAGATACAAGGGAGTGGCAGCTTAGAACTTGGGGTGGGCTAATTCTGCTTTCCGGATTCCTGAAATAGGACGGTCTCTTCCATACAAGCCCAAAACAAAGCACAAAAGCCTGCAATTTGACTTGAAGGAGGTATAAGGTTCCATACAATATTACTTTTCACATCCTTCAACTCTTACACAAATACCAAGAGTTCCTACTGGCTGGCAGGTGCTTAAGGAGAAGCCTATGTCCAAAAGTGGTATGTTTGTGAATTTTGAGTGAGAAAATCCTTGTGTCCTCAAGGACGAGAGCCTACACCTGCCCCAGAAGTTGGGTAAATAGTGTGCTTTCTCAAACTTAACAATAGATGATGATAATGACGATGATAGTATGAAAGAGGAGAAATTTTGACTTCTGATTGTCTCAACTTAGTCCCAGACTAACTGTTCAAAAACCCACATGGACTTTGCATTCCCCACAGACTAAGTGCACGTTTGTATAAAAAAGTCACTTAGCTACAGGTGTAAACAAGAGTGAGGCAGGGATGGAGGATGCAATTGAGGCCTCTTTGTCTGAATGTGCATGTGGGGTGTTGGGAGACTGCTTGCTTTGGGGTATGAGCCTACTTGTGCGCAAGCAGGACAACCTTGTGCCTGCTGGCACAGAAAACAAACAGCCCCTGAATCCTATTTAATTGTCACTGGCAAACCCAGGATGACTGCCCTCAGAAGGGCAAAAGCTCGGGGGAAACTCCCACCCCTTTCGGCTGGCAAGTGCTGCTGGGATACACACGGACACAGGAAGTCTGCTGAAGGATGATTGGCAGCACTGGAGGAGGGACTAGCACAGCCTTTGCCACTAAGGGTGCAATCCTAACCAACTTTCCAGCACTGACCTAGCTGTGCCAGTGGGGCATGTGCTGCATCCTCCAGTGGAGGAGTTGTCACAGACACTTCTTCAAGGTAGGCGAATGTTTGTTCCCGTATCTCGGAGCTGCATGGCCTTCACCCCAGTGCTGGAAAGTTGGTTGGGGTTGCACTCTCGGAAACCCCCAGATCGGAGCACACATGTGGCTGCAAATCCCAAGTGAATTGAGACTCACATTTATGGTTTGTGGATGTTATTTTTTCCATGGAATAACTGCACATTTGGCCTGGGTCTTCGTGCTGCTAAGCAGCATCATGCACTTTCCATTGGAAGATGAATCTTTGATTAGGCATGTTCTGCTTCCTTTTTCCTTTTTGTTCTGGTGTGTGTGTGTCTCTCTTTCTCCCCTCTCCTTTTATCTCTCTTTCACAGACAGCACAAGGCCGAGTGGGAAAAGGGTTGTTGGAGATGTTGCTTACAGCGCGGCAAAGGAGAGAGCCGCTTACATCACCCCGGTGCCCGGTGGCGTTGGACCGATGACTGTTGCCATGCTGATGCAGGTGGGTGCATCATTGATGGGGAGATGGTTTAACTTCTCATCCTTTGGATATATCCCTGTGGATGACATATGAGCTACATTGCACCCCCGGCCCCATCCACACTCTGCAGTTTGCGCAGGAGCTTCTGTGACCAGGGACCACATCTCAGAGCGCAGTCCTAAACTGAGTTAGGCCTGCATAAAATAAGCCAGCAAAGTTTGGCCAGCACAAGGGCCACCATAAAGCGTGTTTGGACCACTTTTGGAGTCAGGGAGGATGGTGCACGTCTGTGGGTTGGCCTCTCTGACTCCAACAGTGGTCTAAACATACTTTATATTACGCACATACCTTGTGCTGGCCAATCTTCGCTGGCTTAGCTTATGCCAGCCTAACTCAGTTTAGGATTGCACCCTCAGCCACACAGCACCTGCTTTGCATGAAGAGGTTCCCAGGATCAGTCCCCAAAATCTCCAGGTAGAGCTAGGAAGAAAGCAAACACCTGAAATCCCAGAGAGCTGCTGCAGTCTGCTGCACCATTGGACCTGGTGGAAGTCAACTTCATATGCAGTATGGTGGCTTGCCACGTTATGTACTACATTAGTCTACATTCTGCATCAAAAGAGTAAAGTTTTGCATCCTAACATAGGAAGAGCCCCTCTGGATCAGTCCAGCTTCCTGCATTTCACAGTGGCCCAACAGATGCCTCAGGGAGCACACAAGATACCTACATCTCATTGCTACTCCCCTGCATCTGGCATTCTGAGGAAGCTTACTTCTAAAGTATGGAGGTTGCACTACCCATCATGGCCTGTAGCCTGCGATAGACTTCCCCCAGAAATCTGTCCAGTCTCTTTTTAAAAGCACCCAGGCTGGATACCATTACTGTGGCAAGGAGTTCCCAGGTTAATTACTTGCTGGGTAAAAAAGTATTTTCTTTTATCTGTTCTCCCTTTCTCAATTTTAGTGGCTGTCCCCTGGTTCTGCTGTTGTGAGAGAAGGAAAAGAATATCCCTCTATCCATCCCATGCCTTATTTTTTAGTGTCTCAATTATTTCCACCTTCAGGCACCTTTTTTCTAGACTGAAAACATAGATTCTGCAAATGTGCATATATTTGCAGGATTCTGCTGATTCTGAGATAGCAGAGCAAACCCATCCGGGCTTTTGCCTGCTGGAAATGTGTGTCATCCTTCTGGCTTCCAAGCTCTCTCTAGGCTTCTGGGCACATGCCAAGCTGTAAGATAGAAAAGGGTAGGAGGATGTCGAATAACCTGTTGGACCATGTTATGTGACAGAACTCTCTTTGTTTACTGATTCAGAGCACAGTAGAAAGTGCCCAGCGTTTTCTGGAGAAATACCAGCCTGGCAAGTGGCATATTCAGTATAACAAGCTCAGCCCCAGAACTCCTGTTCCAAGGTAAGTAACAACTTGGCCTGAAAGATTGTCTCTGTTCAGTTGCATGCAGGCATACTGTGAATAATGCAGCTTCCTTTAGCACTGATTTGTTACAGTGCTCTTTGTCCCAGCATGATTGTCAGTTATTCTGTCCAATGGGAGCAGTGCATTCTGGGCCAGTTGGTACCCATTTCCTGCCTAATAAATTAATGTGCATCCTATATTGCTGTTTTGTGTATCACTTGTCTCTTGGGGAATGTGTTCTCTGGCTATCCAGGGTGGTGCTATGAACCAACTCTGCTTTTTGCTTTGCTCCTGCTTCTCAAACTGAGACCAGCCCTGCTCCCCTCACATGGTAGAACCACCAGCTGCCCCCTGAGCAATAGGAGGAGGAGAAGCCCTCAAGCTGGGGGGGGGGGCAGAGAAGCCCACCTTTTATTTAAGAATTTGCTCTAATCTGAACACAGAGAGATGGAGGCATAAAATTAAAATCTTCTAATGCTAAATATGGCCATAGGTGGCATATTTTTGTGCCATGGGTGGTCTGCAGATGTGCCACATGAATTTGGGGAGGGTCATTTATTAGTAGGACCATTGGGGGATATGAGCCCCTGCCAATTGTCAAGCAGCCTTGACAAATGACAATTAATCCTTTACAATTGTCAAAAAACAGATGGTGCCCCTTGACAATTTTTGTCCCTTGTCAATGTGCTGTGAGATGAGAGAGGTTGAAAATCACTGCTCTAGATCAGTGTTTCTCAAACCTTTTAGACCAGGACCCGCTTTTTAGAATGGCACTCATGTCAGGAAGCCCACCAGAAGTGATCTCATCAACTGGGAGTGACATCATCAAGCAGGAAGTGCTGCCATTGTGATGTAATCAAATGACAATCCTGGAATGCAAACTGGCATTCTTAGATTGCAGCAGTTGTACAGCCAGGAAACATCCCTGACAGAAAGCAAGATTAGGACAAAGGATTATGTAAAAGCACTGAACTAAAAACAATTAAAAAAAAAAAACCTCACTTGAAAATTCAAGTTGTTAACACTTGCAAAAGGAATATAGCAAGAGGAAGGTCTGCAGCTTCCAAGATGGATGCTCCCAGCTTTCCGAAACCCACCTGGTATTAGTTTGTGACCCTCCAAGTGGGTCCTGACCCACAGTTTTGAGAAACACTGCTCTAGATTTAAAGAACACAGTGTCTTCATCCGATGTGCTATTGCCGAGTTTCCTTGACCATCACCTTTGTTTGCTTTCAGCGATATTGAAGTATCTCGATCCTGTGTACCCAAACCCATCGGCCAGCTGGCCAGCGAGATTGGCTTGCTCTCTGATGAGGTGGAGCTGTACGGTCAAAGCAAGGCCAAAATACTGCTGTCTGCTCTGAAGCGCCTGAAAGGCCAGCCAGATGGCAGATACGTTGTGGTAACAGGGTAGGTTGTCTGCATGGTCTGTCCATTCCTGCTTGGCCAGTCC
Source organism: Lerista edwardsae (assembly GCA_029204185.1). Lineage (NCBI taxonomy): Eukaryota > Metazoa > Chordata > Lepidosauria > Squamata > Scincidae > Lerista > Lerista edwardsae. Next base: position 7,996 of record JAJKFI010031878.1, read on the forward strand.
TCTTGCTGTTGGACCACTTGGGAGTGGGAGGGGTGGCAACTCAGTAAAACTTCTTGCAGTCAGCCCTGGGCACTCCTATTGACAGTGGAGGAGGAGGAGGAGAAAGGGGAAGTCTATGGTCTTCGCCCACCAATAGCATAGGCATGTCCCAGTATCCGCTGGGATTCCGTTCAGATCCCACCATGGATACCTGAAAAGGTGGATACTGGGGGTGCTTTTTTGAAGATAGGGGAATATTAAACAAATATTAAACAAACCTTTTTTTAACCTTGTTGCAGCAAAACCCTCATGTTCGCATATCTTTTTAATAGGAATCCCAGTATCCATGGTATCAGTGGATAACTGAAACCATGGATACCAAATCAGTGGATACCAGGGCAGGCCTGTATTGCACATTCTACTGTTGTTTGCAAAAACCTTAGAAGCAGTAAAAGTGTGCAATACCACTGTGGGAGAAGGAGAATAAGACAAGGAGGATGACAATCGTTCCTCTGGTTGTTTATGTTCATAACACAGTTGGGAGGGGAAGCTTGGAGGGACCACGTAGTGCAATCCTATGCATGTCTGCTCAGAGGTAAAGCCTATTGAGTTCAATTAGGTTTACTCCCAGGAAAGTGCGTACAGACACTGGATTGCAGCTCCAGTGTCTGTAAAGATAGTACATTCTCTGTGTGCAGCCCGCACTAGTGGTCTCCTTGGTCCTCATTGTAATTTGGAGAGGGACAACCAGGACTTGCCAAAGGCCATTAGTGTGATCAACTGGGATTCCCAAACGTTGGCTTACCTTGCCAGCCAGCGTTTGTTGCCAGCACCAACTCTCTCCCTTTCTCCGAGTCCTCTGGTACGTGCTCTTGTTTGTGCCAAGGTATAAAAGCAATAAAAACGGAGAGTTTCCCACTATTTGGGAGACAGTCTTGCTGTTTGTCAACCTCTCAAACATGGCAGTGGCCTTTAGGAGAGTTATCTGGGCAGTATCAGGTATTCTGCTCACCAGGGGGTTGGGGACCCTTGCCTTGTGCATGTCTTTGTTGGTTTTCTTTAAGAATGGGCTGCATGCAGCGGTGTCATGCAGCTGGAATGCTGGGCGGGAGGAATGGGTGAGCGGCAGCCCGCCCGTTGCGTTCCGGTCCATTTCGCCGTCTTCCCCACCCCCATGGGGGGCGAAACAGACCGGAACGCAACGGGTGGGCTGCCGCTCACCCGTTCCTCCCGCCCAGCGTTCCGGCTGCATGACACCGCTGGCTGCATGTAGTTTTCCACCCAATGTATAATGGGGTTGTGTCTGGTTTTTGTATTATAGTATAACACCGACACCATTGGGAGAAGGGAAGAGCACCACGACCATCGGGCTAGTTCAGGCCCTGGGAGCACACCTTGGTCGAAACGCGTTTGCCTGTGTTCGGCAGCCTTCCCAAGGGCCCACCTTTGGAATTAAAGGTATGTAATGGCAACACCGCTGCCAGTGTGAGGTATTCGCAATAATATTAGCAATAATCAGTGATGTCATCCGGGTGCGCCAGGAACCGGAATGCCCGGATGATTGACAGCCCTCCGCCCCTATGGCGGAGGGCTGCCACACACCCCTGAGCCTCACAGCGCCTGAATCGCTCCATTTCAGAGCGATTTGGGACGCCAGGGAGGGCAGGTGGGCCCAGGAGCAGCTCGCCCATCCTCCAGAGAGGCAGTGCGGCCCGGGCCCGTCCGCCGAACTGACGGAACGGCGTACCGGGCCGTTCCACCAAGATGATGCCACTGGCAATAATTAATATTGCTTATTGTGCTTTACGTCATTGTACAATTTTGAATAAGAATTTGGATAAAAACACACAACACGGCAATTTGCCATTTTAATCAAGAAATTTTTTTGGGGGGGGGGAAATACCACACAAAAAACCCATCCCTATTTATATACCACGTTTTGATTAAAAAATGCTTTTTAGGTACTCATTTTCCCACAGCGATGTGCAATGTCCTTTGTGTTCCTTGTTCTTCTAGGTGGTGCTGCTGGAGGTGGCTATTCTCAGGTTATTCCTATGGAGGAGGTAATTTTCGGGTAGATTCCACGTGTTCGTGTCATGTTTGCTCATTGCCACTTTAGATACAGTACTGTGCTTTGAGGTTCACAGAGGATCAGGCCCCGCTCACACATTTTCTGTTTCTAAAAGTATGCCCTGCGTTTCCTTCCACTAAAGGCCTCAAAGTCGCCTATAAGGAAAAAAATGGAAACAGTACAAATTGCACAGTAACAAAGCAAACATCCTACAGCAGCAGCAAGACCTTTCTAAGCAAACGGAATCAGAACGGGCAGCCACAAAATCAAAGCTCTGCAAATGCCTGCTGAAAGAACCAGGTCTGTCACCTCTAGCAGGGAGGAGATCAAGCGTGCATTTAGTGGCAGGGAGTTCCAGAAGGTGGGGGACACCACTAGGAAGATCCCTCACGTGTCCCGGCCAGCCTAGCCTAATTCGGCTGCCTTCAGTTTCTAAACCGTTGGTCAACAACTCCGGGAATTTTGCAGGTGCAGTTATTTTGCAGACGCAGACTTGAGAACCTCCGTGTTGGGTCACGCAGCCCGACACGGAAGATACGACCTGACAGCGGAGGCCATGCAGGATCCACCTCCTGCTGTGCCCCACCCCCACTCAGTGCCTCCCCCGCCCTGATGGGCCTAACCATGGCCGGCGCTGCTGAAGTGCTGGCCGGCCATACCACCGGCCATGGCCCCAGTGGGGGGGGGTGCCTACTCTCTGCTTGCTGTGAACATTCTTTACAGCACGTTTACAACACCTGGAGCCCGTGCTGAGCCCCAGTGCCGGTGCTAGAAGACCGTAGGATTGAGCTCTACTTCTTCTGGCCGGCCACCGTTGGAAGCAGATTCTAGGTGAAATAGGCTTTTAATCTGATTCAGCAGGACGTTCATGTGGAATATTTAACGTTTTATTTATTTTATTTATTTGAAGAATTTATACCCCGCCTTTCCCATGCCGAAGCAAATGCCCAAAGCGACTTACAGAGAATAAAACAAAATACAATGTAACCATAATAAGTAAAACACATTAAAACAACATATTAAAACGACAACAAATTAAACATGAACGGGAACATGGAACAGGAATGAAAGCTAGACCCAATTCTGCATATCAGGACGTATTGGGAGGGTGGGAAAAACAATTGACCAGGGGAGTGAAACAGGCTATGACAATATACCAGCGGGACGGAGGGCAGACAGCCACACGGTCGTCCAAAGACCAGACGAGATAGGTATGATTTGAGCCCTCTCCGAAAGGCCATGAGGGAGTGTTCAGTGTTTAGTTTTCACACATTTGTGAGTAGAAAGATACTGAAGTTGCAGACTTTTGCCTGGAAGAACGAGTTCAGAGTGAAGGCAGCTTTCTCTTCTGTTACGTACTTTTTCCTAACTTCAGGATGTTTAGCAAAATGACATCAGTGTGGGGGAGAACTTTCTTTCTTTCCTTGAGATAAGCTCCTTGTCTCTTGCACATCTCAGAGCAATTTTCCACCTCGCCCCCAGTAACAGTGCTATTAATATATCTCTTTCCAGCTCACAGCCATGTTTTAGGGCTTAATGAGATTCCAAAAAAAAAAGGGTTAGAGGTAATTGTGGTGATGTGTGCCCCCTCCCCCTCTCTTCCTCTGTAGTTTAATTTGCATCTCACCGGTGACATCCATGCTATCACTGCAGCCAATAACCTGGTTGCTGCCGCTATTGATGCTCGAATCTTCCACGAAGCAACACAGTCCGACCAGGTAACTGAATGCCATCGATCCTTTCCCTGTAGCGTGTTTTTGTGTGCTGTCAATGTCACCAAGATTTATTGGGTGCCCTGCAGTTGCTAATTACCTGTCTTGCACTTGAAGGCGCTCTATTCTCGCCTGGTCCCTTCAGTGGATGGAGACAGGAAGTTCTCTGATATCCAGATACAGAGATTGCAGGTGAGTTTATAGCCTCCAATCTTCCTCCAGGTGTTTCTATGATTATGGGCAGGGATGTACTCCTACCACAGGTCCATAAACATAGCGTTACAGTTAAGAACATAAGAACATAAGAAGAGCCGTGCTGGATCAGGCCAAAGGCCCATCTAGTCCAGCTTCCTGTATCTCACAGCGGCCCACCAGGTGCCCCAGGGAGGCATGAAACAACAAGATCCTGTTGCATCCTGTTGCCACTCCCTTGCACCCGGTACCAGTAGCCCACCACCTTTGTAAGGAGATTGCACAATCCATCATTGCCTATAGCCCACGATGGACCTCTCCTCCAGAAATCTGTCCAATCCCCTCTTAAAGGCATCAAGACCAGATGCCATCACCACCTCCTGTGGCAAGGAGTTCCACAGATTAACTACCCGGTGGGTAAAAAAGTACTTCCTTTTATCTGTTTTAACTCTCCCAACCCTCAGTTTTAGTGGATGCCCCCTGGTTCTGGTGTTTTGAGAGAGGGAAAAGAACATCCCTCTATCGACTTTATCCCTTCCATGCATAATTTTATATGTCTCAATCATGTCCCCCCTCAGGCGCCTTTTTTCTAGACTGAAGAGCCCCAAACGCTGCAGTCTTTCTTCATAAGGGAGGTGCCCCAGCCCCGTAATCATTTTAGTTGCTCTCTTCTGCACCTTTTCCAACTCCACTATGTCCTTTTTGAGATGCGGCGACCAGAACTGGACACAGTATTCCAGTTGTGGCCTTACCATCGATTGGCATGATAATATTGGCTGTTTTATTCTCAACCCCTTTTTTAATGACCCCAAGCATGGAATTGGCCTTCTTAATTGCTGACGCACACTGGGTCGATACCTTCATTGAATTGTCCACCAGCACCCCGAGATCTCTCTCCTGAGTTGTCACAGACAGCTCAGAACCCATTAGCCTATAGGTAAAGTTTTGGTTTTTTGCCCCAATGTGCATCACTTTACATTTGTCTATGTTGTAACGCATCTGCCATTTGGCTGCCCATTCCCCCAACTTGGAGAGATCCTTCTGGAGCTCTTCACAATCCTTTCTGGTTTTTACCACCCGGAAAAGTTTTGTGTCATCCGCAAACTTGGCCACCTCGCTGCTTATCCCTGTCTCCAGGTCATTTATGAATAAGTTGAAAAGCACGGGCCCTAAGACAGATCCCTGTTGGTGTCCATGGGGGAGCCATTTCCGGACCTCCCACACAGCTGAACCCATCAGATAAGCGGAACCGTGGGTTGATCCCATATTGCCTCTGGAGATGCTGAAAAGGCACTTCTCGTTTTCATAAAAACCGGAAGTACAGACATGCTCCACTCTCGGATAGGGCTCTGTTCTAAACCCTCCTGTGAAACTGGATACTGGGGACACCTTTTTAAAGACTGGGGGACATCAGTGGCTTTGCTGCAACAAGGTAAAAAAGATTTGTTTAATGTTCCCCTGTCTTTTAAATGGGACGTGGTGGCGCTGCAGGTTAAACTGCTGCTGCTGGGCTTTCTGACCGGAAGGTTGGGAGTTCAAGACTGCGTGACGGAGTGAGCTCATGTTGCTTGTCCCAGCTCCTGCCAACCTAGCAGTTCGAAAGCACATAAAAATGCGTGTAGATAAATAGGAACCACTTTGGTGGGAAGGTAACGGCATTCCATGCGCTACGGCGTACAGTCATGCTGGCCACATGCCAGCATGACCACGGAAGCTTGTTCTTGGACAAACACTGGCTCTTTGGCTTAGAAACGGAGATAAGCACCGCCCCCTACTGTCAGTCACGACTAGACCATTCAGTCATGAGGAAACCTTTACCTTTATCTTTTAAATAGACATCCAGTATCCATGGTATCCGTAGCTAACTGAAACTGTGGATACCGAATCAGTGGATACCAGGGCATGCCGGTTCTTTTCCAGCACCTCTAGAAGGCATTTCTAAGGCCTGCAGAGGCAGCCTCAGAAAGGCTCCTTCCTGCACACAATCAAAGAACATCTTCAGTTGTGTTGGGGAGCTCAGGCCCTCCACTGTGAGTTTGGCACTTGCAGTGTGTTAAATCTGCCGGTCTTGAATCTGCAGGTAAGGAGGACAGACCTATATACATAGCTGTTGCAGATTCCAGAATCTTGAGTACAAGACCTGAACCAGTATGATTTAGGATAATTAGTAAATTAGCCTTTTCTTTTGGGAAGTCTGACCACCAAATGAAATGACTAAGTCTGATATCCTCTTCCTTCTTTGTTCTCTCTTTGTTCCCTGCTTTTCCAGAGATTGCATATTATGAAAACAGACCCAAAGGCTTTGACAGATGATGAGATAAAAAAATTTGTGAGATTGGATATTGATCCGGACAGCATAACGTGGACAAGAGGTACTGGAGGAAAAACAAGCAGCAGAGAAATAAATTGTGGGGGTGGGGGTGGGGTGGGGTGGGGGAATGGCCAGAAGGGTGGGGATTGGCAGGGGTTTGGCGCATGCATGGGCATAAGAGAATGGATGAGTATTGGAGCTGGAGTCAATAACGGCCTGTTGAGCCTCTTTCTCCCATCTATGTCTCCAAATCTCCAGGCCTTGTTATAATTATCCTATGCATTTCTACTCAGAACTGAGTGCCGTTTCCATTGAGTTCAGTGGGACCTACATGGGAGTAAATATATATAGGATTTGAGCCTTGTGGCTCAGTCCTAACAAGGTCCAGCACTAGAGTTGTGCCAGCGTGCAGTGTCACAAAAGTGCCGTAGGGGGTTCTAGGAGTACCACCAGATACCACCTTAAGTACCACCTGTGGTACGAGTATCAATGGTTGAGAAACACTGCACTACATGATTTGGGCGCTAGCACACCGGCCGTCCTGTCTTACTCTACATATTGTTTGATTATTTTTTTTCTGTGTGCCTGGATCATTTGAAGGACCAAATATCCTGCATTCTTTAGCTCAGTGGTATTCAAAACGTTTTAGACCAGGACCCACTTTTTAGAATGATGCTTGTATTGGGACCCATTAGAAGTGATGTCGTTTCCCTGGAAGTGATGCTTTGGCAGGAAGTGACATCATTGTGACACTCCTGATGTAAAATGACACTCCTGAAATGCAAATTGGCATTCTTTTGCAAATTGGCAATTGTACAACCATGAAACATTACTAGCAGAAAGCAAGATTAGGACAAAATATGATGTAAAAGCACTGAACAAAAAACAATTTAAAAAAAAAACCCTCCCTTGAAAATTCAAACTGTTAACTCTCCCAAAAGGAATATAACAAGAGTAAGGTCTGCAGTTTCCAAGATGGCTGCTCCAAGCTTTCTGCGACCCACCTGACATCAGGTCACAACCCACCAAGTGGGTCCTGACCCACAGTTTGAATAACACTGCTTTAGCTAATTTGCCTTCATTCTTAAGAACCACAGCGTGTATTACAAGTAGCATCACTGGTTGAATTTGAGCCATTTTTCTTCCTGCTGCTTTTCTAATCTGCTTCCCCAGTGTTGTGAGCCAATGTTCACGCATAAACTCCTGACAATAC
>JAJKFI010031881.1:0-15672 GCA_029204185.1 Lerista edwardsae
GAAACATCCCTGACAGAAAGCAAGATTAGGACAGAATATTAGGACAAAGTAAAAGTGGTGAACTAAAAACAAAATTTTTAAAAAAAATTTCACTTGAAAATTCAAACTGTTAACACGAACAAAAGAAATATAGCAAGAGTAATGTCTGCAGTTTCCAAGATGGCTGCTCTCAGCTTTCTGCGACCCACCAAGTGGGTCCTGACCCACAGTTTTAATGACACTGGTCTAAGGTTTTTGTAGCCAGTGTAGCTATTTTGCCATTAATTTGGGTTGAAGGCCTGCTGCTTTCCTGAGAATGCAGCAATAAGTTGGGTAATTCCTCAGCCATTTTCCAAGAGCAAAAAAGCAAAAACCCATTTCCAACCCTTGACACCAGCAAAATAACCATATAGCCCTCCCCATTTCCAGTGTCCATTATGTTCAGTGTTGGCTGCACTAGGTGCTATGTGACTCACCTGAAATTGGCCCATGACCCATGTAGTGTTTCCCGACCCACAGTCTGAGAAACATTAAGCTAAAGTGTTTATTTTACATTCTTAACCTATCATATGCTGTAATTTGCCTTGAGCTTGCGGACGTTCAACATTGCAGGTCACCTCTATTCCTTTCTCTGGCTGAGTCTTTTCTTTCCCTCCCCCCCCAAAAAATTATCAGGCTACATAATGAGGCAAGGCCTGCAGTCCTACACACATACACTCACCTGGGAGTAACTCTCACTGAGAAGTGGGACTTCTGCATCGACATGGTAGGATTGTGTTGTATGAGTAGCGTGCCTTGAAAAATAATGCAGTTATAAAGGGCATAGGCTCTTAGATTAAATAAAAAGCTCTGTATGGTTTTGCAACGAAGTGCGAGATCAGAGGTGAACTGGCCAAAGCCATTCTGTATTAGCTTCAGATGTATCTTACTAGGTGGGAAATACAAAGAAAAGCAACTTTGGTTTGCGTTAAAAAATGCAATAAACTGCTGTTATGAAGTTTAAGGACCAGGAAGGATTTGTGTGAGTGGAATTTTTGTGAAATATTAACTGACTTCAAGGCCTAGTGTCCTTTTAACTTCTGCTCTTTTTGTGTTTCTGATGGAGACTGCCAAGTGAAATGAACTAAACATTGTGAAATAAAAGCTAACCAAAAATATCTTGGCCACTACATGGGCTCACACCTTTTTGCAAAAGCAGAACTGATGCCTGGTTCTGCGGACACAGGGAGGTGTTACAAGCGAATTGGAAACACACTGGTCTATCTGGGGGAAATGTCCTAAATTCAAGGTGCCGGGGTTGGTTTGAATGTTTAGGTTTTGTTTTCTTTTTTTAAGGAACCCATGCTAGATTTTTAAGCACAAGACGCTGCATGGGATGAGTAACAGTATATTGTTCCTTCCTCACTTAAACATCAGATGTGAGCCTTTTTCCAACCCTGAATCTCTTGATGAATTTGATGAATACCTTGCCTGCATTTTTTGGAATTTTGAGAGTGCAATCCTAACCATGAATTAGGCTGGAGCATGACCCCTGGGCCAACCTAGGTGTGTCACAGATGTGCCAGAAAGCACAGTCACGATGATTTATGAGCCAGTAGGCTGGCCCAAGGATGCACGCCGGGCTGCCTGCTCTGGATCCCAGCTGGCAAGGGTTGAGTTACCGCAGGCTTATGGAGGTCAGCATTGGCTTGGGGAGGGTGGGGGGAAGGCGGATCAGGGCAGGGAGAGGACAGGCCTGTGGGTGGACCAGACTGGGGAGGGGGTGGAGCCAGGATCCAGCACTTAGGCCACCGTAAAGCGCGTTTGGACCACTCTCGGAGTCAGAGAGGATGGCTCATGTATGTGTGCTTGCCTCTCTGACTCCAAGAGTGGTCCAAACATACTTTACGGTGTCCCCTGGCCGGCCAAACTTTGCTGGCCTAACTGTGCCGGCCTAACTCCAGGTGAGGATTGCTCCTTGAGTGACTGAAACCTTTTGCCTGTAGTGGTGTGTTTGGCTGGTATTGCAATTGAATAGGGCTCCTACATTGATAGCCTTGGTGTCTGCTTAGATGTTGTCTTCTGCGTCCACATGGATTTTCCTTGCAGTGAGTACAATATCTAGCTGTATTAGAGGACTGTGCAAACTTCTTTAGCTGTGTTCGGAACTAAATATCTCAAAAGCTGCTCTTGAAAGCAAAACTGGGTCATTGGAATATCTCAATCCTGTGTTGGAGGACTTTGTGTGCAGTATCACATCTTTGTAACCCACTCCCACCATAAAGCAGTGAGACATGCTTGATGAATGGAGTTAAAGAGCCAAGAATGGTTCCCGAGCCTGCACAGAGTTCTTTTGCCACACCAGTGAATAACTGCAAGCCCCCCTCACTTATAGAGAGAGGTGTTTGAAAATGGTATTTACCTTGCTTCGAAGCCCCTTGTGTTCAGTAAGACTTGGGGTCCAATCCTGAGGCCCATATTGCCAGTGGTACGTGTGTACTGCTGGCTAAATACGTTGCGAACGTGCTGTAAAGCACGTACACGACACCATATGCTTGTGCCCAACCCATGGCCCTGCCTTAAGAAGTAATGCTGCCGAATTGAAGCCAGGGGGCGGGCTTAGCAGCCATGTCAGTTGACTCAAAACAATCCTTATTCCAAGCATTTCAGATTGCTTTGCTTGCACTGTTTAGGACTGAATAGTTTACTCCTGAAATAAAAACTTACGAAAATAAAAACGTGTGATCGTGTAGAAACATTATTGGTAACCTTATTATGAGTTAATATGCAATTACAAGGTGAAATTCCTCATAATTATATTACTGAACATACCGGACGAAATGCTACTTGCTGTCTATTTTAACTCAGATTGCACTATTTTGACAGATTTTATTGAAATCTACACAAGCAGAAATAAAGTGTGAACGGGAAGGAAAGAAAAAAAAGGGGAGGGTGGACAAAAATTAGATAAATATATAGGAAAATTACATTTAAATCTCTTCATAACACAAGTAGTTGTCAATATGAGAGTAATTCTTTTTTACTTCTAGACGATTAAGAGTATTTTTTTAAACTTCTACACTCACCCCCACCCCTAAAACAAATTCTGTTAATGTTCAGAATTTCAAAAATATTACAGTAGAAAAATGGAAGGCGGGAAAAAAAGTGTAAACGGGAGGGGGGGAAAGGAGGGGGGAATTTTTTTTTTTACCTTCTAGACCATTAACAGTGGGTGTCAGAAAATGGTGAATAAAACTGCTAGGAACAACAAGAAATTACACAGCTTCAAAAATAATGCACTCACTGAATGGTAGTTTTATTGAACCGATGTAATGTGAATACATGAATCTTTCCGTGGAAGTTAAATCCCATTTTTCGTACAGCGATTTGCACACCCGTATGCAGAACACGCAGGCATGCTTAAAGAGGTTGAGATTAACTTTTACAGACGTGCAGGGAGATTTTTATTTGTGAATTCGCGGCAATCTTCCTCCTTGGTGGGAATGATCTGAGTCAGCCATATTAGTTGACCCATGGCTTCAAGAAAATGACGTCATGTTCTCTCCAGTGTATAATACCTCCATGCTTGTGCCGGAGTGGTGCTAAGTTAGCCCCTGGCCCCAGCATGAGTGGATGGAACGGCTGGTGCTCCAGCAGCACCAGCCAATGGTGAGCCCGTTTGGGGCAGGGGGAGGAGCCGGCCTGCGAGGGGGTTGGACCTGGTGGTGGCTTCCACTGCTGGATCCAACGTACCACCTTGAACCAGGGCTGCTTGATTCACCACCAGCAAAATAGCAGGCAGTGGGTCAAGGAGCCCCATGGCGGGTGGTGGGCCTTTCCCCGAATGTCCCTTTCTCCTGAGGAGCCTGCCTGGCTACCTGGCAGGATGCAGTGGTAGCCGTTTGGCTACTGCTGTGCCTGCAGCGGCCAGGCAACTCGGTTGGGCTGCTGGGCTGTGGTCTGTTTTTACTCATCAGGACCAAACACCTCTGTAAGCAGGTGGGTCTTGCAGGACAAAAGGTGACGGTTCCAGGCATCTTTGGGGCCTCAAACTGATCTGGTTGTCTTGCCATCTCACAGCTGTGCTCCGCTTCTGGATTTGCATTCACACCTGTTTTCTCTCCTTCCTTCCCCCATCTTCTCTAGGCAAGTAAGGCAGAGACTGAAGGACCAAGTCCTGGAGATGAGGGAGAGAGTCCCGGGTTTTCGGCCAGGTCTTGCCATTTTGCAGGTATGGCGAATGTGTTTTGGTTGCACGGCAGATCAAATGAGGACAACGGTACAGGGGTGTGGTGTGTCTCTGGAACGATAAATCGGGTGTCGTGCCTTGATGTCATTGCTGTTCCTCCGCGAAGGAGTCGTGTGGCACTTACAAAGAAGTGCTTGACCCTTCCCCTCCAGTTACTTTTCTCCTGTGAGACCTCCCCCCTAATCAGACCTGTGTTCCTCTGCAGGGAAATGGTGGAGAAACCTTTAAATAGCCTTACAGTTTGCAGTAGAATCTAGACTGGAAAAGGAGACTTTTGGTAGAACTTGAATTTGAGAACCCTTTCTTGCTGAACCCAAATAATCAATTGTATTTATATACTGCTTTTCAACAAAAATTCACAAGGCAGTTTACAGGCAAAAAAATAATTGAAAGTTTAATAGTTCCCTGTCTCAAAAGGGCTCACAATCTAAAAAAAGATGCAGAACACCCCCCAGCAACAGCCACTAGAAAAGACACTATGCTGGGGTAAAGAGGAACAGTTACTCTCCCCCTGCTCAGTGTAAGAGGAACACCACTTGAAAAAGTGCCTCTTGCCCAGTTAGTAGGGGTAACACAAAACACCAGAACCAGGGGGCATCCACTAAAACTGAGGGTTGGGAGAGTTAAAACAGATAAAAGGAAGTACTTTTTTACCTAGCGGGTGGTTAAGCTGTGGAACTCTTTGCCACAGGAGGTGGTGATGGCATCTGGTCTGGATGCCTTTAAGATAAGAGGGGATTGGACGGTTTTCTGGAGGAAGGGTCCATCATGGGCTATAGGCCATGATGGGTTGTGCAACCTCCTTACATTGGTGGTGGGCTACTTCAGAGTACCGGGTGCAAGAGAGTGGCAACAGGATGCAAGCATCTTGTTGTCTCATGCCTTCCTGGGGCACCTGGTGGGCTGCTGTGAGATACAGGAAGCTGGACTAGATGTGCCTGTGGCCTGATCCAGTGGGGCTCTTCTTATGTTCTAATGTACTGGATGTACAAATAATGTACTGAAGGCCCTGGTGCAGCTGGGTTCTTAATGCAAAGCCGGTGTCTGGCTACGTGGGAGCCCCACATAAGCCTTGCAGAGTTCCTTAAAATGAGGAATCCGGTGCAGTATAAGCAGCATTGATGAGCTGCCCCTGTGTGACCCACCTGTGCTTTTTTTCTTTCATGTCTTCTCCTCCTTCAAGGTGGGTGATCGAGATGATTCAAACCTGTACATCAGCATGAAGCTGAAGGCTGCGGCTGAGGTAATGCTTCTTTGCCACCGCACATGACCCTCTGGAGCATTGCGTTCTCCCTTCCCCGCTCAGTGTGGCCTTGCACACCTGTTCTAGCATGGTGGTCCCAAGAGATAGCCCTGTTGTGCTCTGGCAGTGCCTATAGCAGTGGTTCCCCTGCAAGAAAGGACAGAGCACTGCAGCTGCTCCCTCCCTCAGCTGTGCAAGGGTTGGATAAGTGGCACCTCTGCGCTAGGAAAAAGAACAGTGTGCCACTCACCAGAGGACATGGGGCAGTTGTGAATTCCAGCAGATGTGGCTCATTGCACCTGTGGCTTAATGCACATCACAGGGAAGATACATATTATTTATTTATTTAATTTCTGTCCTGCCTTTCTGCTCATGGGCACCCAAGGCAGCTTACAACATTAAAAAATACAATAAAACACAAAAGTTTGACAATTAAAAACAATGTTAAAAACATATTTAAAACAGTTAAAATTTAAAACAGCAAGCCCTGTGGATCCAATAAAAAGAGAATATAAAATGCCAGCCAGCCAGTCAGCAGTTAAAAGCTTTTTGAAATAAAAAGGTCTTCAGCCCCCGCTGGAATGTTGCCAGAGGGGGAGCTGTTCTTAATTCTAAGGGGAGGGTATTCCAAAGTCGGGGGGCCACCACCGAGAAGGCCCTATTCCTGGCCGCCACCCCTCTCAGCTCTCCTGGTGGCAGCACAGTCAAAAGGGCCCCCCCAGATGACCTAAGAGTCCGGGTAGGATTATATGGGTCAACTTTATTTCTGTCTCATATCCCAAGTACCAGTTGCAGGGATGGGGGTCTACGCCGTCTCTTCTGATGCTGCACTTAAGGGCGCAATCCTAACCTAAGTTAGGCCAGCTACGTTTGGTCGGCACAAGGTCGACACTGTAAAGTATGTTTGGACCACTCTCAGAGTCCGAGAGGCCAGCACACAGACATGCGCCATCCCCCCTGACTCCGAGAGTGGCCCAAGCGTGCTTTACGGTGTCCCTTGTACCAGCCAAACTTTGCTGGCCTAACTGTGCGAGCCTAACTCCAGGTTAGGATTATGCCCTAGGTGATGGACAGAAGCGCAGGAAAGCAAGGCTTAAAGCACAATCCTGTGCATTTCTACTTGGAATAAAAGAGCTAATGGTATTCAGTAAAATTTTCTCCCAGGAAATTGTGCATAGGATTGTAGCCTGGGTGTGTTGGCTGGTTGCCTCAGCAATGCAGTCGCATTTTTCTCTTGCTCTTTTCCAGGGGGTGCATGCGCACTTTTATCTCTGTTCACATGTCCCCACCTCTGAAAAATTACCCAAAGTTGGGGGAGAAGGTTTTGGCCCCTCTCTGCCTGTGGGGCTCCTCTCGAGTCTTGCAAGATGAGAAAAGTACCTCCTCACTTTTTCTTCATCATGAAGTAATTCTTTCCTAAAACCGAACGGCCTTTTATTTTTGCAGATTGGGATCGATGCCAACCATGTCAAGCTGCCAAGCACTGCCACAGAAGCCGAGGTAACCCAGTTCACCTGACGAGTCTCTTTATAGGATCTAATGTGACAAAGCCTCGTGGGGGTGTCTGCTGATGGGATTAGGTCTATCTGAAGCAAGTTGGCCTTTTTAAAAGCCTAACAAGCTACCGATTAAATTTAAATTGATAAATCTGACTGTGTTGGGGCCCAGTCATGGGGAACACTGCTAGGAGAGGACGACAGAGCAAAGGTATTATTTAGCACTCTGTACTGTACTTCCTTTCCAGTGACGAGCTTAGCCTTAGTTTTAATGACCGAACTGGCATCCACTTGGCCTCTCCTTCTTAAGGTTTTGGTAATTCTGCTGCAGGCAGAGTGTGGCAAAAGCAACAGGCATTTCTGAACAAGCCACCACTAAGCTTTCAAAGAAATTTCTGCGTAGAAAAGGTGGTGTGCTGTATGTTCATATTTTTGAGATGCGGCAAGAAGCCGAAGAAATCCACGTAAATACTGGAGGAGGGCTTTGAAAGTGAATTGAGGAGTGCGCCAGCATAACCTCACTGCAATTACCGCCTAATTTACTGAATTTAAATTATATGAAGCTATACATTATAGTTAGTTATGCTGTTTGAGGTGAGCGAATGAATCTGTCTGTCCAGCCCAGCATTGTCTACACTGACTGATCGTGGCTACCCAAGAGCTTTGGCAGAAATCCTCCCCACCCCAACTGCTGTCCCAAATCCGTTGAATTGGAGGTGCAAAAGCTTGAACCAGACACTTTTTGCATGCAAACCTGAGTTCTGGAGCTGTGGCTTGGCTCCTTTTTCTAGGGACACTCACGGGGCCGGCTCAAGATCTTCCATTGACGGAGAAAGCATGCCAAGTTCAGCTTCCCTTACTTAGTGATACATTGGCCTCTCCTCTGGACACACTCTAACTTGGGGGGGGGGAGGGAGATAGTGCAGAAGAGGAGGGTAGGAGAAGGAGAGTCTCTGACACTCTAGCCCACAACTCTTCTGTCTTCTGTGCTTCCTCTTCCACTCTGTCATGTTCTTTTTCAAAGCCAGAGTGTATGGGGGGGGAAGAGGAGCAGGGGAGGTATGTGGGTACATGGGGGTGGCTCCCCCTCCTACATTCTACCTGAGGTGACTGAAGGCCAAATCTTATCCAGTGTTCCTGCCCTGATGTAGCCATCCTAATGGGGTGTGAGCTCTATTCTGTGGTAGAGGGAGAGTTAGTGAGGCCTCCTCAAGGTAAGGGAATGGTTGTTCACTTACCTTGGGGCTTCATGGCAGCAGCATCAGAGGACTGGGCCCTAACTCAGTTGACCTCATGGATGGGCGGGCTGTAGAACAGTGGTGTTCCTGTGGGGGGGGGAACCAAACGCTAAGTTTTGCAGGAGCCTGTGTAATACAGCCCGTCCCCCTTGCCTCCAGAGCCATTGGAGAGCAAAGTAAAGCCTCCTAGACAGCTCTCCAAGCCGCAAATTGCTCTGCAGTCAAGGGGTGAAAGTGCATTACACAGGAGCTCAGGCTTCTGCAAGATTTAGCATTCCCCCGCCTCCAGGAATGCCACTGGGATAGAAACCTCTTCAGTATTGCTGCAGACAGTGGCCAAAAGGGCAGGTGTGTGTCACTTGCAGCTCAAACATGATGACTCGTTGTTGTTTTCCTGCTTTTTGCTTTATTAACACTTAGGTACTGAAATGCATTCGTGGTTTAAACGAAGACCCTGCTGTTCATGGGTTCATAGTACAGTTACCGCTGGATTCCAAGAACCCCATCAACACTGAGAAAGTAACCAATGCTGTGGCTCCTGAGAAGGATGTAGATGGGTAAGTGTGACGCTCAGCAGGGAACCAGGACCCCAGACCTGGCAGTGAAGCATTGGCTTGTTCTTCCCATCCCACTGTCGACAATCTTTTTACTCCATGGTGTGCCTTGTGTCCTGGGAGCAGGGGCTAGCTGAATCCAGTCTTGACGCTATGCTACACTACTGATTGGTTTAAGGTAATGGCTCCTGGGCCACTGCAGGTTGCCAGGTGGCAGGCAGGTGGCCGGGAGGGGACATCACCCCACATTGCCAGGTGGGGCCAGGTCCCCTGGTAACGTGATAGTAAGCTTGCTTCTGAAGACAGAACACTCTTTCCTCACCCTGCTCCCCACACATGGCCCATTAGGACTTCCATTGTTCCTTCCACCTTTATTGTAGAAAATGTTGATTTCTAGAGCAGTGATTCTCAAACGTTTTAACACTGGGACCCACTTTTTAGAATGACACTTGTGTCAGGACCTACTGGAAGTGATGTCATTAACCTGGAAGTGATGCGATAGCCGGAAGTGACATCATCAAACAGGAAGTGCCTTCATTGTCACGTAATAAAATGACACTCCTGCAATGCAAACTGGCATTCTTGGACTACAGCAATTGCACAATCATGCAACACCCCTGACAGAAAGCAAGATTTGGTCAAAATGTTATTTAAAGCATTGAACTAAAAACAATTTAAAAAAAACAACCCCTAACTTGAAAATTTCAACACTCATAAAAGGAATATAGTAAGCGTAAGGTCTGTGGCTTCCAAGAATGGCTGCTCCCAGCTTTCCTTGACCCATCTGACATCAGGTCGCGACCCACCAAGTCAGTCCCACTGTTTGAGAAACACTGTTTCTAACTAAAGAGTATAAGCCTCTAGTAACTCTGAAAACTACAGAATACGTATCAAGTTTTATATGAGATTTTGCAACTGTGACCATTGTATTAGTCTAGCGTTGGTGAACCTTTTGGGCTCACTATCACAAACGCCTAACTTGAATCTGCGGGTGTGTCTCTCACACACACTCCAAACAAAAGATATACAATTCTTAACATACTCATTTTTTAAAAAAATGGAGTCCAGTCTGTTTTTTTAAAATATATTTTAGGTTTGTACTTGTTGCTTATGCCATTAAAGGATGACTGACTGACAGTCATATCGTGTGGGGACTGTAAACACATTATGTAAACGTCAAATTATTACAAAAATGAAATCAGAGTTTAAAAAACTCAGTTGTTGGGTGTTGGTGAACACTAGCATGTCATCCAAAACATTGTGATGTGTCGCCTTTGACTCGCATGTCATAGGTTCGCCATCACTTTATTAGATTCTTGATCGCCTCTTTCATGTGACAAGTCTGAACACCAGGGTGAGCTGAGAGGTCTCCTCAGCTCTGGAGCAAGAGATCTGAGCCTGAAGGCGCAATCCTAACCTAGAGTTAGGCTGGCACAGTTAGGCCAACAAAATTAGGTCAGAACAAGGGCCACCATAAAGCGCGTTTGAACCACTCTCAGAGTCGGGGAAGATGGCACGCGTCTGTGTGCTGGCCTCTCTGACTCCGAGAGTGGTCCAAACGTACTTTACGGTGTCCCTTGTGCCAGCCAAACTTTGCTAACTCCAGGTTAGGATTGTGCCCTGAATTTCAGGAGTTCGGCTTTTGTTGTAACAAAAATAGAATGACACATTGACCTTGCAATCACTCCATCAACTGCCTGCTAGGGAGATAAAGCGGGCTGTAAATTTGTAAATAAGTACATTCCAAGAGGTGTGTTAAGCAAAGTGATAATCTGACCCTTAGTCCAAGAGTTGGCCTGAATGTTTCAAACGTCTTCAGAGGCTGCTGACTGCTGTCTCTTGCAACTTCACAGCTTGAGCAGCATCAATGCAGGGAAACTCTCACGTGGTGACCTTGGTGACTGCTTCATCCCATGTACACCAAAAGGATGCATGGAACTTATCAAGCAAACAGGTAAGCAAGGAAGGGATATCTGAGATCTTGCATCTGCATTTCATTGAGTATTACTGGAACAAAACCTGCAGACAGATGGTTTCTTGGGAAGAGTCTTCTGCAGGGCAGGGACCATGGTAATCACATGTCTTTCAAAGCCTTTGGGAAGGAGATGCCATGGGATTAGGCACTTAGACCAGTCGTTGCAAACGGAATTGGGATGGGGGCTGTTCTTGGGTACAGTCAGTCCTCTTTATGCAACCTCGCTGTCTGCAAACTCGCTTATCTGCGACGGGTAGAGTTGCTACTTACCTTGTTATCCGCGCCTCTTGACCTCATTATCCGCAGGGATCTTCAGAATGACACCTGCGACCAGCGCTGACCCCCCCCCCTTAAAATGGTTGGCAGAAGCGTCCGCCGGTCTGTGCTGGACGCAGGTGCCATTCTGAAGATCCCTGCAGCATTCTGTGCAGCATTCAGAGATCGTTTGGCACTTCCTGCTGCACTTTACTGGCTTCCTGAGGGTCTCTGCTGGATTCTTCTACTGGCAGATAAGGTACCTCTTGCACCTAACCCCATTGATCCCATAGGCTCAATGATTCATTATCTGCAAATTGGCTCTCCGCGAGGATTCCCAGGAACTTCACTTTAGCGGATAATGAGGATCGACTGTATTAGGATGGCAGGAAATGGCTCTTGAGACAAATATTTTCGAAAGGCTTTTTAAAGGGTTCAGAAGGATTGTTGTTTTGGCGCACTTCCAAACAGTATAGATTGACGGTTCCCAGAGTCCTACTCCGACGTTGGGACTGGGCTGTTTGGCTGGCACAAGGGATGCCGTAAAGTGCATTTGAACCACTCTCGGAGTCAGAGGCCAGCACACAGACATGCGTGCATCCTCCCTGACTCTGAGAGTGGTCCAAACGCACCTTACGGTGGCCCTTGTGGCAGCCGAACTGTGCTGGCCTAACTCCAGGCTAGGCTTGTGCTCTTAGTGTCTTGAAAGTGCAGCATGAAAGAGACAAGCACCAGCCCTCGTCACTGGAAAGGGTGAGGAATTGAGGCACCGTTTCTGACCCTGTACTGAGTAGTTGCATTCCCAGAGGGGGGTGCACAACGCTAAGTCATTAAGGTCGTGAACACCGGTGTAAAGCAGTCCTTTGCCTTCAGAGCCATTTGCGGGGTTAAAAACAAAGCAGAGACCTCTCCTCTGCTTTAGCAGCTGCTTTACACTGGCATTCAGGAGCCTGCGCTGGTAAGTGCTGTGTCCCTCCTCTGGGGATGCCATTAGTACTGAGCTGCAGTTGGGGTGCAGTGCAAAGTCAAGGACAAGATCCCTCCCATTGGGAGAGGCACCCCAATGTCTAGGGAACCATGACTAGCTACCAAGGTTAGCCAGAATTTGTGGGGTGCCCTGCCACAAAAGTTTTGACAAAAGTTGCCGTTGAACAAGTTGCCCCTTGTTGCCCCAACCCAGCTGAGTAGGGTTGCTGGACGATGCCCACAGCCAGGCTTGAGTAGAAGCTTGGCCTGATTACCTGCTGAGTGACTCCAGAGCCAGGTGCAAAAAGGGTGTGGCTGATTGCCCCAAAGCCTGCCCAGCAACAGGCACTGATAGGCTGAGCCACGTATATATCCAGAGCATTTGCTCCAAGACCAGTGTGTGTGTGTGTGTGTGTGAAAGTCAGAGTGCTGCAGAGCACTCTGTCAGTCTGGAGAAGAATTTATTGTTGCAGTGAGTTCCTTTGGTTCCCCTGTGTGGGACCTCTGCTGCCTGCTGTATTATCACTCTGCCTTCCTGTAAATGCACTGTGGTGAAGGACTCTGCTGTCTGAGTGATCTGTGCCCTTGGGTCTGCTTACCAGGCTGCTTCCACGACTCCTGGGAACTGTGC
Source organism: Lerista edwardsae (assembly GCA_029204185.1). Classification (NCBI taxonomy): domain Eukaryota; kingdom Metazoa; phylum Chordata; class Lepidosauria; order Squamata; family Scincidae; genus Lerista; species Lerista edwardsae. Next base: position 12,566 of record JAJKFI010031881.1, read on the forward strand.
CAGCAACCTGTATTGCCAGGGCTGAACGGAGCCAGACGGCTATCCTGCTGTTTGCTGCCTGCTACCCCCTGGGCAAAAGGGGGACCCCCCACATTCCCAATCTCGTCAGGAACCGGGGAAAGCATGTGGCCCAGAGGCCAGGATAAATAAATCTTGCTCCTTGAAATTGACTCAGACCTTCGGAGACTTGAATGTTACCACTGAGTTCCGTGTTCCAGGTGTCCAGGTGGCTGGCAAAAGAGCAGTGGTGATTGGGCGGAGCAAGATAGTTGGCGCACCGATGCACGACCTGCTGCTCTGGAACCATGCAACCGTGACCACGTGCCACTCCAAGACGGCATCCTTGGCTGAAGAAGTAAGGCCGGAAGAGTGTTCTTGGGGTGCTTCTTGAAGGACCATCTCCTTCTTTTCCTGGCCCACCTTGAAACCTCAAAATGCCGGAAGGGATGCGTGCAGTGGCGTCATGCAGCCGGAACGCTGGGAGGGACGAACGGGTGAGTGGCAGCCCGCCCGTAGCGTCACGCTCCGTTTCGCCGGGGCGGGGAAGCCGGTGAAACGGAGCGTGACGCTACAGGCGGGCTGCCACTCACCCGTTCGTCCCTCCCAGCGTTCCGGCTGCATGACGCCGCTGGATGTGTGTTAAACGTTTTTGGGGTCCCTTTTGAAATTGCTCTTGTATTCCTGCTGCCGAGCAATGGTCTGTGTTAAGATACGGGGGGCCGACTTGTGCAGAGTCAGACTGTGCTGAGTCGGTCCATCTAGGCCAGTACTGGCTGGGAATAGGTCTTCTGTCAATGAGTTTCCAACCCCTCCTAATGAAGATTTTTTTTGTAATCTTTTTGTAGAGGTGGCAGGAATTCAACTCACAACCTTATATGTGCAGAGCAGGTACCACAACCCTACTTGCATTGCTCCAGTGCAAGATGGCTTTCCCAATGGTGGGGGGGGGGTGCAAAGGGTGCAAATGCCCTGGGCGATGGGCTGGAGGGAGCAGTGACTCCCTGCCCCCAATTATTTGAGCCACATAAGCCCTTCCTGGTATGACTACCAAGGGCCACGCCTCCCTCTGAGAAGGGGTCGGTGGCATTTTATAGCTGCGTTGCTCCAGTGTCGATACAGCCATGTCAGTGGGGCATATGCAGGAGGTTTAGTCGAGAGGGTTAAAGCCTCCGTTTGCCTGAAGATAAGATTCGAAGGCCACCAGTTCAGTAACACCGGAAGCCTCCATGAGCGGCAGACCTTGAGAATTGCGACTGATAAGAGCTGAGCTGTGTCTCCAGCTGCCTGTGAGAGAGGAGTTGTGCTGGGCCAGCTGTTTCTTTGGTGGGAGCAGAGAAGCCGTCTATCAGCCAGTAGGAAGGCAATCGTGTGGCCAGAAAGAAGGACTAGACCACAAAAGTTCCATCTGTATGTTGTAGTTCTTGAAAGACGGAACTTCTTTGTAATTTGTAAAAACCTCTTGCGGGTTTAGAGAAATAAAGCCTGCCTATGTGAACTGCCTTGAATTAAAGCCAGAGGAGCAATCTAATGGCCAAAGAAAGGCGGCGGATGATGATGATGATGATGATGATGATGATGATGATGATTAGCTGCATTTGGTGGGGGCAGTCACTGAGGCCTCAAAGTAAGAGAAAGTTTGCTCCCTTACCTTGGGGTTGCTTGCAGCTGAATCAGTGCTAGAAAGCTGGTTAGGATTTGGCTGCTAGGCTCCTGTAGAGAGGGGGATATTTTCAGAGGGGAGCATTCAGATGTGAACTCGGAGAGGTTGTTAGAAGGTCAAAATTCCTTGGAGCCACAAAACGTTAGGAGAATAACAAGAATATTCCTGAGTTGAAACTGAGTTGAGAGTCATCATTTATGATGTGCATATTTACTAATCTACAGGAATGATGTTCCTTTTTTCCTCTTTCTCTCTATAAACCTTTTTGAAACGAGGCATCTCATTAAAAAAAAAAAAAGGCAAAGCAGGAAAAAGCAGTAGCGACGTCTTATGGAACCCTGGCTTGAGAGTGTACTGTTTTTGCAGGTTAGCAAAGCTGAAATCCTGGTGGTTGCTGCTGGCAAGGCTGAGATGGTCAAAGGTGACTGGATTAAACCTGGTGCAGTAGTGATCGACTGTGGAATCAACCACATACCAGGTAAAATAAAGTTACTATTAAAACATACTTTGCTAGTGTTTCCTATATGAAAAGACAGAGGAATTCCTTAAGCCATGTGGTGAAACTTTGGTGGATCAGGCCAAGGCCCCTCTAGTCCAGCTTCCTGTATCTCACAGTGGCCCACTAGGTGCCTCAGGGAGCACATGAGACACAAATTCTGGTGGACCCCGGACAGATTATCATTCTAAAAAGTGGGTCCCAGTGGTAAATGGTTTGGGAACCATTGACTTAACAAATTAATGGCAGAGGCAACTTTTGAACTAGGGATTTCATACTGCAGCCTCTACTGTACACCAGCTCTCAAAGAGGAGGAAGAGCCATTGACCAAGAGAAGGCAGAACCCAGAGTCTCCTGATTGAACCAGCACCCAGGCTGAAACCTGTTGCACCTGCCTGTTGCCCATTTAGTCATGAAGCTTGGTGGGTCACCACGGGCCAGGCCCCTACCTCACAGTACCATTGCAAGGATGCATGGGTACTACCCCACTTGCTACTCTGAGTATCTTGGAAATTGGGCAAAAGAAAAACGTAAGACATAAATAAAACAAAGCAAGAGAGACAGAAGGGATAGAGTGGATAGAGGGATGTTCTTTTCCCTCTCTCTCAACACCAGAACCAGGGAGCATCCACTAAAACTGAGGGTTGGGAGAGTTAAAACAGATAAAAGGAAGTACTTTTTTACCCAGCGGGTAGTTAATCTGTGGAACTCTTTGCCACAGGAGGTGGTGATGGCATCTGGCCTAGATGCCTTTAAGGGGATTGGACGGATTTCTGGAGGAAAGGTCCATAGTGGGCTATAGGCCATGATGGATTGTGCAACCCCCTTACATTAGTAGTAGGCTGCTTCAGAGTACCGGGTGCAAGGGAGTGGCAACAGGATGCAAGCATCTTGTTGTCTCATGTGCCAAGTCGCGCAACGAGGGAGAACGCAAAGACCAATATGATCCAT
>JAJKFI010031885.1:0-15457 GCA_029204185.1 Lerista edwardsae
TGGGTCCCGGTATTAAAAACGTTGGGAACCACTGAGCTAGGAGAATCATTTGCCACTCTCATCACTTTAGTCACATCCCTTTTGCCGACATCCCTTTTTGTTGCACAAGGCCCTTGCCTTCATGGACAAGCACTCCATAGGCTTGCCCCTCCTGTTGTCCTATCCTATACTTGCGACCTTCACTCTTTCCCCTCCTTCACCCTCAACCACTCAAAGGTCCTCAAATTGCTCCACCCTTTCACCCTTGCTGCCCTTATTCCTGGAACTGCTACCCAGCTCACCTGTGGGACCCCCTCCCTTTCTTTCTTGTGGCTCCACCTTTTCCATGAAGCCTTTTACACAGCTCACAAGTCTCATTATCTGGCTGCAACCAAGCCCAAGTATCTGTGCATGAAATAATTGCATGTTCTGGCCTGGCCCCTTGCTGTGTTATCTCCCTTTGGTCTGTTTTATATTAAGAGAGAGAAAGAGAGAGACGTTGCCAAGGCACTGAGAGAGCCCAGTTATCACACGGGCTGCCCTTTCAGCAGCGCCACTTTTGCCGAGGAGTTGCTTCACAGCTCAGCTGCTGAGCTGCAAAGTGCTGATTCGGCAGGAGCTGCCTTGCTGAAAGGGCAGCTCACATCACAACTGGGCTCTCCCATATCCTGAAAACAAGATCATTTTATTTTCTGCCCTTACCGAGTTCCTATGTGAGAGCAAAGTGCTTATCTCTGGCCATCTTCTTAATGATGTCACTGGGGTCCCCCAGCAGGCCCCGTGAATTCTGTTCGGCTTGCTGTGTGAAATGAGTTTGGTGCCCCTGGCCTAGGAAGTATGGGCTTAGAAAGAAGTCAGTATTGCAAGTTGAACTCTGCCCCTCTTTAATCTCTGGCCATGCAGTTTGGACTCAAATGAAATGTGGATTCAACTAGGATGTGAGTGAGACCCAAGACATGCCCAGCTTTTTGCACCCTGCCCCGTGCAAATATTGGCGAGTTGTATCTCAAGCTTGCAAGAGGGGGAAGTGTTTGCAGGTCTTGGAAGGGCATCGGTGTAAAGAAATAGGCAAGAACCTGCCACTGAAGAAACACTCTGTATTTTTCTTTTCCTTTAGGGAGTGAGTGGTGCCCTGGCAGTGTTGTTGAAAGATGCTGTGAAGCCAAACCTCATGCAGACTTTGGAGGTAAGTGGATATGCTGAGCAGTCTCAGTGCTCTGGAAATTGGAACCCTACCAAAATCTGGGTCTGTTTTACAACATTTATTTTGATGGAGGATTAGATGTGTCCATGGAGGCTAGATTAACGGAGGTCAGATTTGTCCAGTGGTGGTATCTAAAGTGGGAGGAACCGGAACGCTGGGTATGGTTGATTGGCAGCCTGTCCGTTCCGCCGCCCGCCCGCCATGCGGGCTGCGCCCAGTTAGCGCACCCCACCGCTGCTCGCCCAGGCACCCGGCGAGCCCCCCACCCGTCCCCCCCGGCGAGCAGGCGCCCCCTCCGAGGCCAGGACAGCCCGTGCGGCGGGTGGACAGGCAGCGGAACCGAATCAGATGAGCAGCCAATCACACGTAAGTCCCGCCCAGCATTCCGGTTCCTCCCGTTTTAGATACCACCACTGGATTTGTCAATTACTAGTAGCTGTGACAGTTAAACCCAACCTCTGTAATCAGAGGCAACACTCTTGAATGTGTCTGTCGATTGATTTTGCAATGTAAACTGCTTAGTGAGTTAAGTTTTGTTAAAAAGTGTTACGGGTTAATTATCTCTTATCTGGACTGCTTGGAACAGAAAGGTGTCCAAGTTTTGAATTTTTCTGGATTTCATAATAATTGCATAAATATAATGAGGAGCGCTTCCTCTTTTCACTGTTACCCATTTGGGTGTCTGCTGGCCTCTCTGACATTTTTCAGCCATGTCTGTATAGGCACATACCACAGAGCAGAGAATAGAACCTGCAGCCTTTACATGGGAATGAGCACAAGCCTTTCTTTCTACAGAAAGTTTTTAAAAAGTCTTGGACGAAGGTGTCTGGATTTTAGAATAGTCTGGAATTAGGCTGTCTGTATAAGGAATATTCGACCTGTATATAATAAAGCCAATTTCTTTATGCATAGTTGTGGTCTTCCTAGAAGTATCTCCCTACCTACCAGGTTGGCGCCCAGGAGTACACCTCCAGGCGTGCGCCCCCACTTACAGGTGCCGCTCCCCACCCAGAGCAATTTCTTCCCTCTGAGAAGGGGCGGGAGCCTCTTGATAGCTGCTCTGCTCTAGGAAGTGACTTGCGTGGCTATTTCAAGCCACAAAACCTACTTCCTGCAGTGGCTTTGCACTCCCACTCTCTGGGAAGGGAGTGTGGTTGGTGGGGGGGACAGCCAGTGTCGCCGCCACCACCACCACCCCAAGCCTATTGCCCAGGGAATTTGCACTTTTTGCCTCCTCCCCAGTCTGCCACTGCTAGCTACTATTGGAAAAATGTTAAACAATTCTGGAATTTTGGTCTAAAACATAAGAACATAAGAAGAGCCCTGCTGGATCAGGCCAAAGGCCCATCTAGTCCAGGTTCCTGTATCTCACAGCGGCCCACCAGGTGCCCCAGGGAGGCATGAGACAACAAGATGCTTGCATCCTGTTGCCACTCCCTTGCACACGGTACCAGTAGCCCACCACCTTTGTAAGGAGGTTGCACAATCCATCATTGCCTATAGCCCATGATGGACCTTTCCTCCAGAAATCCGTCCAATCCCCTCTTAAAGGCATCAAGACCAGATGCCATCACCACCTCCTGTGGCAAAGAGTTCCACAGATTAACTACCCGCTGAGTAAAAAAGTACTTCCTTTTATTTGTTTTAACTCTCCCAACCCTCAGTTTTAGCGGATGTCCCCTGGTTCTGGTGTTTTGAGAGAGGGAAAAGAACATCCCTCTATCAACTCTATCCCTTCCATGCATAATTTTGTATGTCTCAATCATGTCCCCCCCCCAGGCGCCTTTTTTCTAGGCTGAAGAGCCCCAAATGCTGCAGTCTTTCTTCATAAGGGAGGTGCCCCAGCCCCGTAATCATTTTTGTCACTCTCTTCTGCACCAGCAAAGCTCTTAGTAATCTCTTAATCAGGAGGCCAAGACAAATAACAGATACTTAAAAAAAAAAAAACCTTGCTGTTTTTTTTTTTTTTAAATCTACATTTTTTTCTTCTCCAAAATGTGGCAAGTTTCTAAAGCCACTCATTGAATTCAGTGGAACGTGCTTCCCAAATAAATATGCATAGACTTGCGTTGTTGCAGACGGCATCCATTTCTCTCCATCATGTTTCCCTGTTTGTGCTGCCACTTTTCTCCATCAGGGCAACCCGGTGTTTGTGCATGCTGGCCCATTTGCCAACATTGCCCACGGCAACTCATCCGTCCTGGCAGACAAGATTGCCCTGAAGCTAGTTGGCAAGGAAGGCTTTGTCGGTAAGTCTCTCTGTGCATTGTCTGTTTTTGAAGAAAACAGATTCAGTGTGTATATATTGCATACACATGGAACTTGGTTATGAAGAAATGGAACCAGGGAATGAAAATGAGAACTCAGTCCTAACCTGGAGTTAGGCTGGCACAGTTAGGCCAGCAAAGTTTGGCCGGCCAGGGAACACCGTAAAGTATGTTTGGACCACTCTTGGAGTCAGAGAGGCCTGCACACAGACATGCGCTCTCTGATTCCATTCCCTGATTCCGAGAGTGGTCCAAATGCGCTTTACAGTGGCCCTTGTGCAGGGCAAGCTTTGCTGGCCCAAGTGTGCCGGCCTAACTCCAGGTTAGGATTGTGCTCTGAGAAAATAATGGCTTCAGCAGTGGGTGGGTACGTGTGCAAATAAAATTCTGTGGGGAGGGTGTTTAAAGTGTCAAGGGTGTTTCGGGAGGGGAGGCTTCTGTGGGAGTGTGGAAGGTATTATGGGGCCTATTACTCCCTTTTCTTAAAGGAGTGTGAGGTGAGGCTCTGTGTGAGGTAGAGCAAACCCTGTGGATAGAAACTAAACTAGTTGACGAAAGTGTCAGGAAGTATTCCATCTCCTCCTTCCCCCAGTTCTGGTGGTGACCGAGGGGTATTTGAAAATTGTGATTTATTTTTTTTCACTGATTTCATGATTTGAAAGGCAGAAAGTGGCATTATGTGTTTTTATTCTACGTTCTCATTTGTTTTAATTTTAAATGCTTTTAAAGTGTACTAGGTAGGTAATACACAGTAGGTGTCCCCCGGTATCCACTGATTCGGTATCCACGGTTTCAGTTATCCACAGATATCAAGGATACTGAAACGTCTACGAAAAAATAGGAACATTGAACAAATCGAAGGTTTCTGAACTGAAATGATTACACAGATTGCTTTTTTTACCTTGTTGCGGCAAAACCGCTGATGTTCCCCTATGTTTAAAAAGGCGTCCCTAGTATCCACGGTTTCAGGTATCCATGGGGGGAGTCTGGAAAGGAACCCTAGTGGATATCGGGGCATGCTGTATAAGTGATAGATGATATAGTAATATATATTAGCAGTGATATATAAAATCGTGTCAGCAGATGCAGCCATAGTATTATTTCTAACTGGAAAAGTAATCTATTTTAATTTTTGGAAAATATCTTAAACACCAAAATGCATGTTCTATGTTTTTATTCAGATATTTTCACACCAAAAAGGTGGAGGTTTGTGTTTTTATGCATTTTTAACAAAAATAAACACTCATGCCCTGGGAAGAGCTGGATCACAGTCGTGCTTAGTTGCAGAAGCGGAAAGAATGTGGGGCTTTAGACTTTTATACGAGACCTGCCATTAGTGTTCCCTTTTGAGCTGCACAGCCGCGCAACTTTTCAAAACTTTTAAGCACATTCGCTATGCATGCTTGAAATCTGCACTTGCATAGTTACACTTCCAACAGTCTGAATGTGCAATCTCCTGCATTGTTAAAAAAAATGTCCGTGCTGCAGGGTGCCAGTGATACCGCAGAATTGTAAAATTCTCCTTCAGAATTAACATTGTGGCTTGTTGGACTCTCTAGAATGGATCCCAAACTGCATGTGTGTGACCCCAGTTAGAATTATTCAGATGAAAATCTCCAGATGAAAGAACTACTATAAGCTTTGCACTGACATTCTAAAAGAATTGTACATATATATACAATTTAATTTTTGTCTCGCTGTGTTTCTCTCAACATTTAGTTTAAACCATGCATAATCGTTTCCATGTGTTTAGTCGTTCAGTTCTTTGGGTTTTGGTTTTAAGTATATAACCATTTCTGAGCCTTCAGATCAACAAGGTGAATAAAATCAAAATAGCAGCAACAATACTATGTAAACTAAAGTCAACTCCTTAATAATGTTATTGTTTTCATCTTTTATCCTATTTTTGTATTCTTTTATTGTCTGTAATTTTAATATTGAGAGCTGTCTCAAGTGCCCCAATATGGGGTGGAAAGGCGGGATCGAAATCCAGATCTTTATTACTTATAATAATATTTATTGATGATGATGATGATGATTAAAAACCTTTGGAGAGCATAATGAGTTTCTCATTGCTTTTTAATTCTGTCTGTAGTGACTGAAGCTGGTTTCGGTGCAGATATTGGCATGGAGAAGTTTTTCAACATCAAGTGCCGATATTCTGGCCTGCGACCCCACGTGGTGGTCTTGGTTGCCACTGTGCGAGCTCTGAAAATGCATGGCGGAGGGCCCACGGTGAGTGCCGAGCTCGGTAGCCGGGGAAGTTTGGTACCTGGGGCCAGTTCTTGGGTCATAGAGTGAGAAAGGGATGTTGGTGGATCATCCAGTCTAGCTCGTGGCTTCTCAGCACGCTTGAGAGATGCCGTTCGGTCCTCCTTTGATGGGATGAAAATGCCACCCCACAAGCTCCATAGGCAGGTTGTCCATTGATGGATGAGATCAAAGCCCAGATATTTGTCCTGGGTTTGTCTTTTCCCTTCTCACTTGTTTAGAATTCTCTAGATACCTCCTGCCATCCATTGCACCATTTCTTCTTTCCTCCTCTAATAAAAAAGGGAGGGGATCATTCTTAGTTCCAAAGCTGAATTAAGGGAATTCCATAATTGTGACACTGCTACAGAGAAGGCTCACCCCCATGCTTCCATCCCTCTAACTTGAGACTTGTAACTTGGAGGAAATGAGCCCTAGCATGGCATTTGCTTCCTCTACTGTTGCAGGTGTTTTCATGCTTCCATCTGCCACAACTCCAAGATCTCTTTTCTGGTTAGTCACCGACAGCTCAGACCCCAGTGTATATGTGGACTTCTTTGGCCCCAGTGTGCATAATTTTACATTTGTTGACCGTTAGTCTTATATGTGGAATCCTTCATCTCTTGCTTAGACTGTAAAGCCTACCCCTGCCTCTCTTCCTTTTTATCTGCCACCTGTTCTGAATTCTGGTTTTCACTTGGAGTGTTACTGGGTAGAAATTCTGTCTTTTTCCAATGGGAAGTGGTGTTGGTTTGTTGCAGTAAAAAAAAGCCTTGTCGCACCTTAACGGCTAGCAAATGGGATGCATCCAATGAGGTGAGCCCTAGTCCTTGCAGGCTTATGCTAAAAAAAATGCGCATGTTTGTAAAATGCCAACAAGACTCTATTAGGATTCTTCTTGGAATCTCCAGTTCAAAATGTTCATCATTTCTAGGCAGAAGAGAGTAGCCTCAGTTTGGGTACATGTTGTCATCCATCCTCTGATTGGCTCCCAGGGCTTTTCAAAAGCCCTGCCTATTGCCGCTGATATGCCCAATCACTTTATTCACTCTCCACTGTGTCTTCTCTTTTCTGGAACAGCGGTTCCCAAACATTCCAGTGTGGCAACCCACCTCGTCCTCTGCAGTGGGTTGCAATGCTACTGGCTGGAATGACTTTCCAGGGAGTGTCCAGAGCCCTTGATTGGGTCATGCTGGGCTGGGGACAGATCCTGTTGGCCTCTGCGGGTCTCAGAATCTCCAAAAACTGGAAGTAGTTTTTGGAAGCTTCTGCGGACCATTCTGAGTCCCATAGAGGCCCAGTCAGCAGCTTGTCACAACCTGGAAGAGAGCTCTAGAGGTTCCTTGGTAAGTCCTCCCCTTTTGGAAAGGCTCCAGTTTGGAGCCAAACAGCCCCAGGGGCAGGGGGGGGAGCTTGAGACCCACTGCACATGGGCTCACGACCCACATTTTGGGAAGCTCTGTGCTTGCAGATACCAAATACATCCCTGAAGCTAATCGGCTCTTCTTTTGTGAACTCATAAGAAGGGAACCCATAATTCTTTCCATAAAGAAGCTCATGAATGAAACTTCCTTCTTTGGACGTGAACTTGCTGTGCCCGAGGAATGCAACTCTGCATCTTTCATGCCTTTTCTTTCTCTTTTCAGGTCACAGCTGGGGTTCCCATACCAAAGGAATACACCGAAGAGGTGACTATGCTGTATTAATGCTATTTAATGTCCTCTGTTTTTGAGCAGGTGAGCTGCCCAGTCTGCTGGGCCTTAGGGAATTGCCGGTAGCAGGTCAGAAAGGAGTTCTTCTGGCTTAAGGCGTTGGCCGGGGTTGTTTATCTCATTGCTATGACTCCACAAGCAGAAAAGCCTACGCTGTTGGACATCCACCTCTAAGCAGTCTCAGCTTCTCTCATGCGCTAGGTGGTATACATAGGAAGCTGCTTTACAGTGGCGTTCCTACAGGGGGGTGCAAAACGCTAAGTTTTGCAGGAGCCTGAGCTCCTGTATAACATGGCCCCTGCCGTGAATGGCTCTGAAGGGGAGGGGGAAAGCCTGCATTACTCAGGATTTCAGGCTCCTGCAAAACTTAGTGTTCCCCCCCATTGGAATGCCACCACTGCTTTATATTGAGTCAGATCATTGGTTCATCAGTTTTGTCTACCGTGATTGGTCAGAGCTCACCAGGGTTTAAGATGCATACATGCTACCCTCCTACTGGAAAGTGCTAGCTCACTTCCCTCTTCTTTCGAGGGATAAGGATGGCCTATTTGGAACCAGTACTTACAGGCATGTACATGTCGTGCATCACATTTGACACACTGTAGAGTGTGCACAACCACTGTCCAGTATGTGCTGGTGCAGAGGCTGACCTATCGCCATCACCTGGTAAAGGGGAGCAGCATTTGGCAAGCTGCCTCAGGTGCCAGAGGTCTTGGCCTGGCCCTCACATGTTCACCAGACATGTGAGACGAAGTGCATGGACAAAGCCTAACGTGTCATGCTATTCATTGCTTAGTGCAGTGGTCTTCAAACATTTTAGACCACGACCCACTTTTTAGAACGGCACTTGTGCTGGGACCCACCGGATGATGTCAGCTGGAAGTGATGTTCTAGCCGGAAGTGCCATCATCAAGCAAAAAGTGCTGTCAGTGTGGCATATTCAAATGACACGCCGCGCGTTAGTGTGGGAAGATGCGGTCCTTAATGTACCCTGGTTCCAAGCTGGCTGGGGCATATCGCAGGTAGAAAGACTGAGGGCACAATCCTAACCAACTTTCCAGCTCAGGGATAAGGGCAAAGCAGCTCTGAGGTGAGAGAACAAACATTCCCTTACTTTTATGAGGCCCCTGTGTCTACTACTCCACTGCAGGATGCAGCACATGCCCAGAGGCGGATCTACAGGGAGGGCAAAGCTCTAAGTGTTGCAAGAAGCCTTACCCTGTCATGTAAGTCCCTCCTCTCCCTTGCTGCTGTAGCCAGTAAGCAACGCCAAGATGTTGCTTTTCCCTGTGAGGATTGGCTAAAACGGTGCAGGAGAGGAGAGATTTCCACTGCAAGGTAAGGCTTCTTGCAAAACTTAGAGCTTTGCCCTCCCTTAGATCTGCCTCTGCACATGCCCCATTGGCACAGCTATGTCAGCCCTGGAAAATTGCTTAGAATTGCACCCTGAGAGTGGGTGGTTTGATTAAGACGACTGAGTTTGTGACAGAGGCATGACTTTAATGGAGTGCTTTCTGGCTTGCAACTGAAGGCGCCATCCAAACCTGGAGTTAGGCCAGCATAGTTTGGCCAGCACAAGGGACACCGCAAAGTATGTTTGCACCACTCTTGGAGTCAGAGAGACCAGCGCACAGGCGTGTGCCATCCTTCCTGACTCCGAGAGTGGTCCAAACGGGTTTTATGGTGGCCCTTGTGGCAGCCAAACTTTGCTGGCCTAACTGTGCCGGCCTAACTCCAGGTTGGGATTGTGCTCCGAGTCTCATTTCTCCTGCACTGTCCCAGCAGCTTCCAGGGTGTTTATCCTTCACAGTGGTGTCAGATTAAATGGGTATGAAATGCACCACTTCCAGAGACTTCAGATAGGCTGCTGTGAAAATTGGGTGTTAATGACCAGCAACAATTCCAAGTATGTGTCATGAAGAAGATGAGATTTCACTTAGTGAGGGGAAAAATATTTTTCTCCACCTCTGATAAGTTGCTTCTGTTGAGGATATTGGACACTTGACTTCTTGTTTGGTTGCTTTTATGTGAGCTTTTCCCCCTTTCATAGCTCTTGTGAGTGAAAATTCTTTCAGTGCAGCTGTTCCAATTATGTGTGTGTTCCTTCCCCTTCAGGGAATTTTTTTTCATCTTTTTTTTCCTGTTAAGAAGAAAGTAGCATTTCTGAACACATGTGCTTTGCCAATGCACCTTTCCTCCCTCCCCTTCCCTCCTCAGCCTTGTGCTTTCATTTTAATGCTGATGTTTTTCAGCATCAGTTGTGTTCGCATAGCAAGCATATCACAAGAAAGACTTGATGTTTGGGAGAAACAAACTCACCCCTTTGCTTTTCATTTGTTTCTCTTGTACAGAACCTTCAGCTTTTGGGAAAAGGTTGCAGTAACTTAAGCAAGCAAATCCAAAACGCCTCAACTTTTGGCATTCCTGTAGTAGTGGCAGTCAACATGTTCAAGTAAGTGGCACTAAGCCAGTAGCTGAGAAGTGCATCAATTTATTAAAAATATTTCTGTATCACTTTTTCTGTTTCTATATAAAAAGAATGATGGAACAAAAAACACATAGCAGGAGCCAGGCAGTCTATGATGGCCCCAAAACAGCCACTCATCACCCAAAAAGGCCTTCAGTAGTTGCCTAAAAACTGAGGGGGACAAACACTGTGATCCTAAGTATGTGGGCTCAGAAGGAAGCACCATTTAGAACCCAATTCTGTGTCTGTCTACTCGGAAGTAAGTCCCATTATAGTCGATGGAGCTTACTCTCAGGAAAGTGTGGGTAGGATTGCAGATTCAGTTTGATGGAACTTACTCCCAATTAGGCATGTAGAAGATTGTAGCCAAAGTCAGGCACAAAATTTATGGCTACTTAAGAAGAGCCCTTCTGGACAGGCCAAAGGCCCATCTAGTCCTGCTTCCTGTATCTCACAGTGGCCCACCAGATGCCTCAGGGAGCACCCGAGACAACAAGATGCCTGCTTCCTGTTGCCACTCCCCTGTTTCCCCCGTTGCTCAGATTGAGGAAGTGGCCCTGAATCAACAGTTGTGGAAGGCTTGCTAGATCTCTCTTATCTCCCCCCACCCCCGTGTGTGGCCATCTTCTGGGCAACCCTGAGGCTACAGTCACCAGAATCAAAGCTTTTCCTGGTTGTTCCACTTCATGTGAGAAGGGACTGTGAGGGAGAAGTCTTCCTCAAATGTAGAAAACTCACTTGTGCCATATGTTCCTGAAGAGACTGGATGTGGGGACTTCTGCACATAGCCCTGGATACATTTGAGGCTTTGTCTTTCAGTCTCAGCCTTCCCATCTGCAAAATGGGAAGAATGGGCCTTAGGTGCACACTGGTTCTGAGAATGAGTGAGAAGAATGAGATGGTGGTGTGGGGAAACTGATGAAAAAGCCAAACCTTTCTATCCTAATAATTGTTGAAAGGGGAGGGGCATTTAGTTAAGATGTTCCCTTACTCCTAATTGGTCGTCTGTAGCTCTGACGGTATCCCAGGAAAGGAAAGGGCTACATACCAGGTACCAGCCCTAGTTTTTTACCCAGGGGGTAGTTAATCTGTGGAACTCCTTGCCACAGGAGGTGGTGATGGCATCTAGCCTAGGTGCCTTTAAAAGAGGATTGGACAGATTTCTGGAGGTCCGCTGCAGGCCATGATGGGTAGTATAACTTCCATACTTTAGAAGTAAGCTACTTCAGAATGCCAGATGTAGGGGAGTGGCAAGAGTATGCAGGCATCTTGTTGTCTCGTGTGCTCCCTGAGGCACCTGGTGGGCCACTGTGAGATACAGGAAGCTGGACTAGATGGGCCTTTGGCCTGGTCTAGTGGGGTTGTTCCTATGAGTACATATATGAAGAGGAGCATTTGATGGCTGTCAAAAAGTAATGTTGTGGAGAATCTTGACTGAGCACAAGTTTGTTTACCTCAGAATGCAGGAGCAAGGGAGCAGCCACAGGATCCAGGCATCTTGTTGTCCTGTGTGCTCCCTAAGGCGTCTGGTGGGCCACTGTGAGATAAGGAAGCTGGACTAGATGGGCCTTTGGCCTGATCCAGCAGGGCTCTTCTTATGTTCTTAAGGGTTACATGTTGTTATTTACCTCAGAATGCCAGATACAAGGCAGTGGCCACATGATGCAGGTATCTTGTTGTCTCGTGTGCTCCCTGAGGCACCTGGTGGGCCACTGTGAGATACAGGAAGCTGGACTTAGATGGTCCTTTGGCCTGATCCAGTGGGGCTCTTCTTACATAGTTCCTGTTCAGCGCTCTTGTTTCCCTGTAGGGGTCTGAGGACCAGGTCATACATGCAAGCAGCTAAATAAGTGGCCACTTGATATGTGTGAGAGCCATGTGTGAGAGTGGATAAATTCCATACTTCTCCAGTCACACCATCTGTGAGTTCTCCTGGCCTTGACTTTGTTGCCTGAAAGTATGATACACAGTGACTTGATATTGCCCTGAACTGCCTGCGAGACATTTGCTGTAACAGCTCCCTGCTCTCTTGCCCCTCGTCTCAATTTTAACCTTGAGACAAACCGTGAATGCCTTGGCTAATCAGGCAGAACTTTTTCAGGCTTGCCAGCTGAGCCGAGGGAGGTGACGGAGGGAAGGCATGAAGATTAAGTGCTTAATGGTTTGCAGCAAGCATTAATAGAGTAAAAATTAAATCACTCTCTCCAGCATTAAGAGTGTCTTTAATTTATGGTTTATATCATCCTTGGCTCTCTGTAGCTGAGCTGGTTTCCATAGTTTTTTCTATTCCTATTACAGATGCATGTCCCAAATGCTGGTGTGAATGTAACATTTCCCAATCTTCTAACCTTGGTTAACAAACTGGGAGCCGCCTAACTATGCTTTCTCCTAGCCCTCCCCCTTCCACCTATGCACATTTTCCCTTCCCTTTTCAATGTTAATCATGACAATTCTTGTATAACTCTTCTTTCAATAGCAGAGAGAACCCCTTTTGGAGCCCGATATTATTTTGCATTATGAGAATGGGGGGGAAATGATGGCCTTTACTGGGAAGACGAGCTTCACTTTAAAAAATATGGTGAAGACTTTTCAGGAGCAAGTTCACTTATGAACTGAATATAAGAACGTAAGAGGAGCCCTGCTGGATCAGGCCAAGGCCCATCTAGTCCAGCTTCCTGTATCTCACAGCAGCCCACCAGGTGCCCCAGGGAGGCACGAGACAACAAGATGCTTGCATCCTGTTGCCACTCCCTTGCACTCAGTACCCTGAAGTAGCCTACTACTAATGTAAGGAGGTTGCACAATCCATCATGGCTATAGGCTACGATGGACTTTTCTTCCAGAAATCCATCCAATCCCCTCTTAAAGGCATCTAGGCCAGATGCCATCACCACCTCTTGTGGCAAAGAGTTCCACAGTTTAACTACCCGCAGGGTAAAAAAGTATTTCCTTTTCTCTCCCAACCCTCAGTTTTAGCGAATGTCCCCTGGTTCTGGTGTTTTGAGAGAGGGAAAAGAACATCCCTCTATTGACTCTATCCCTTCCGTGCATAATTTTGTATGTCTCAATCATATCCCCCCTCAGGAGCCTTTTTTCTAGGCTGAAGAGCCCCAAACACTGCAGTCTTTCTTCATAAGGGAGGTGCCCTAGCCCCGTAATCTTTTTCGTCACTCTCCTCTGTACCTTTTCCAGCTCCACTATGTCCTTTTTGAGGTGCGGCGACCAGAACTGTACACAATATTTATGGCCTTACCATCGATTTGTACAATGGCATGATAATATTGGCTGTTTTATTCTCAACCCCTTTTTTTAATGACCCCAAGCATGGAATTGGCCTTCTTAATTGCTGACGCACACTGGGTCGATACCTTCATTGAACTGTCCACCAGCACCCCAAGATCACTCTCTTGAGTTGTCACAGACAGCTCAGAACCCATTAGCCTATAGGTGAAGTTTTGGGTTTTTGCCCCAATGTGCATCACTTTACATTTGTCTATGTTGAAACACATCTGCCATTTGGCTGCCCATTCCCCCAACTTGGAGAGGTCTTTCTGGAGCTCTTCACAATCCCTTCTGGTCTTTACCACCCGGAAAAGTTTTGTGTCATCCGCAAACTTGGCCACCTCGCTGCTTATCCCTGTCTCCAGGTCATTTATGAACAAGTTGAAAAGCACGGGCCCCAAGACAGATCCCTGGGGCACTCCACTTTTCACCTCTCTCCATTGTGAAAATTGCCCATTGACCCCCAGTCTCTGTTTCCTGGCCCTCAACCAATTCTGAATTCATAACAGAGCCGACAGCTTTTATATGCTGCACGTGTCAATTTTATTACCATTTATTAATTTTTTGTTTTGTTGCCTGCTTTGAGCCTGGGGTTGCCTGCTTTGAGACAAGATTTAGAGCGCAATCCTAAACTGGAGTTAGGCTGGCATAAGCTAAACCAGCAAAGTTTGGCCAGCCCAAGGGACACGGTAAAGTATGTTTGGACCACTCTCAGAGTCAAAAAGGCCAGCATACAGATGTGAGCCATCCTCCCTGACTCTGAGAGTGGTCCAAACATGCTTTATGGTGTCTCTTGTGCTGGCCAAACTTTTGCTGACCGAACTGTGCCGGCCTATCTCCAGGTTAGGATTACACTACACCCTTAGATTCTGAAATTTGACGTTCAGAAGGTTGTGTTGTGTTGTGCTGTTGTGCCTGTTTGCTGGGCTGTCTGAGCCCCAGGGAAATCAGCTCTGGCATTTCCTGTAGTAACCTTGTGTAAATGGCTGTCCTTGCAGATCTGATACAGAGGCAGAGCTACAGCTGGTCATCCGGATGGCTAAGGAAGCTGGAGCGTTTGATGCCGTGAAATGTACCCATTGGGCCGATGGAGGCAAAGGATCTGTGGCCCTGGCTGAAGCCGTGCAGAAAGCATCTCAGGCCCCGAGCCATTTCAAGTTCTTGTATGATGTGGAGGTAAGAATCGCCACTGCACCTTGCATGGCGTTTCCTGGGAACCTTCATTTGTCTTGATAAAATGATGCGGGTGGTGGGATTGGGACCGCTTTTCCCCTCGCGCCTCTTCCCTCCATCCGCCACGTGGTTCTTTGGAGTTTTAGAAATACTTCACAGTACATATTTTACAATGCATGCACAATATTGCAAACATGTTCTGCACCTGTATTGCAAATATTTGTGTTGGGGTCTTGCATTAATTGCTGTGCCTGCAGGAAAATGTAAAAAAAATGCCCACTGCATCTGTAGGGGAGGGAGGGAGAGGAAGAGTGCTGGTGCAGGCTCTTGATGTAGCACAGCGGCGTCATGCAGCCGGAACGCTGGGCGGGAGGAACGGGTGAGCGGCAGCCCGCCCGTTGCGTACCGGTCCGTTTTGCCGTCTTCCCCGCTCACCCGTTCCTCCCGCCCAGCATTCCGGCTGCATGACGCCGCTGATGTAGCATGTTGAATACAGTGGGTCCCATTATCCGTGGGCTTGGTATCTGCAGAATTCAGAATGTGTGGGTGCTGGACCCATGGAGGCACCCACTTAAAGACCTTCCAGACTTGACGGGAGCCAAACTGCGGTTGGATCCGGGAGGCTTTCCGAAGCCCTGAGAGACCGCGTGCAATGGCCTCAGAACAACCTCCGGATGTGACTAGAGCACAGCAGACTAGAGGTTTAAAGAGGCCCAGAACCCATTGATTCAAACATCCGTGGATTTCAGCGTCTGTGGGGGTTCTGGGAACAGAGTCCCCGCGGATACTGAGGGCTACCTGTACTTGCAAAGTGCTTCGTGTATTGACCCACACTAAGCTGCCCACATAGCAAGGCTATCGGGAAGATCTTATGCACAAATCCTCTGAGGTGCAAAGGGTTGGGCTACTTGTTTGGGCTTTGTCATTGACTGCACTCAGATGGTGGAACACTCTGTATTGGACTTATTGCTTCTTTAAGTCCTTCTATGTTCCTGCCTGTTCCTTCTGCTGTTTCTGGCTTCTCTGGTTTTTGCTTTGGTTCTTGTGCTGGTACAGCTTCACTGCTTGTTCAGTTATGTTTGTATAACCTGTATTTAGGGCTACCAGACAGAAACTGGGACAG
>JAJKFI010031886.1:0-16401 GCA_029204185.1 Lerista edwardsae
TGGGTCCCGGTATTAAAAACGTTGGGAACCACTGAGCTAGGAGAATCATTTGCCACTCTCATCACTTTAGTCACATCCCTTTTGCCGACATCCCTTTTTGTTGCACAAGGCCCTTGCCTTCATGGACAAGCACTCCATAGGCTTGCCCCTCCTGTTGTCCTATCCTATACTTGCGACCTTCACTCTTTCCCCTCCTTCACCCTCAACCACTCAAAGGTCCTCAAATTGCTCCACCCTTTCACCCTTGCTGCCCTTATTCCTGGAACTGCTACCCAGCTCACCTGTGGGACCCCCTCCCTTTCTTTCTTGTGGCTCCACCTTTTCCATGAAGCCTTTTACACAGCTCACAAGTCTCATTATCTGGCTGCAACCAAGCCCAAGTATCTGTGCATGAAATAATTGCATGTTCTGGCCTGGCCCCTTGCTGTGTTATCTCCCTTTGGTCTGTTTTATATTAAGAGAGAGAAAGAGAGAGACGTTGCCAAGGCACTGAGAGAGCCCAGTTATCACACGGGCTGCCCTTTCAGCAGCGCCACTTTTGCCGAGGAGTTGCTTCACAACTCAGCTGCTGAGCTGCAAAGTGCTGATTCGGCAGGAGCTGCCTTGCTGAAAGGGCAGCTCACGTCACAACTGGGCTCTCCCATATCCTGAAAACAAGATCATTTTATTTTCTGCCCTTACCGAGTTCCTATGTGAGAGCAAAGTGCTTATCTCTGGCCATCTTCTTAATGATGTCACTGGGGTCCCCCAGCAGGCCCCGTGAATTCTGTTCGGCTTGCTGTGTGAAATGAGTTTGGTGCCCCTGGCCTAGGAAGTATGGGCTTAGAAAGAAGTCAGTATTGCAAGTTGAACTCTGCCCCTCTTTAATCTCTGGCCATGCAGTTTGGACTCAAATGAAATGTGGATTCAACTAGGATGTGAGTGAGACCCAAGACATGCCCAGCTTTTTGCACCCTGCCCCGTGCAAATATTGGCGAGTTGTATCTCAAGCTTGCAAGAGGGGGAAGTGTTTGCAGGTCTTGGAAGGGCATCGGTGTAAAGAAATAGGCAAGAACCTGCCACTGAAGAAACACTCTGTATTTTTCTTTTCCTT
Source organism: Lerista edwardsae (assembly GCA_029204185.1). NCBI lineage: Eukaryota > Metazoa > Chordata > Lepidosauria > Squamata > Scincidae > Lerista > Lerista edwardsae. The sequence goes on from JAJKFI010031886.1 coordinate 1,094, forward strand.
TAGGGAGTGAGTGGTGCCCTGGCAGTGTTGTTGAAAGATGCTGTGAAGCCAAACCTCATGCAGACTTTGGAGGTAAGTGGATATGCTGAGCAGTCTCAGTGCTCTGGAAATTGGAACCCTACCAAAATCTGGGTCTGTTTTACAACATTTATTTTGATGGAGGATTAGATGTGTCCATGGAGGCTAGATTAACGGAGGTCAGATTTGTCCAGTGGTGGTATCGAAAGTGGGAGGAACCGGAACGCTGGGTATGGTTGATTGGCAGCCTGTCCGTTCCGCCGCCCGCCCGCCATGCGGGCTGCGCCCAGTTAGCGCACCCCACCGCTGCTCGCCCAGGCACCCGGCGAGCCCCCCACCCGTCCCCCCCGGCGAGCAGGCGCCCCCTCCGAGGCCAGGACAGCCCGTGCGGCGGGTGGACAGGCAGCGGAACTGAATCAGATGAGCAGCCAATCACACGTAAGTCCCGCCCAGCATTCCGGTTCCTCCCGTTTTAGATACCACCACTGGATTTGTCAATTACTAGTAGCTGTGACAGTTAAACCCAACCTCTGTAATCAGAGGCAACACTCTTGAATGTGTCTGTCGATTGATTTTGCAATGTAAACTGCTTAGTGAGTTAAGTTTTGTTAAAAAGTGTTACGGGTTAATTATCTCTTATCTGGACTGCTTGGAACAGAAAGGTGTCCAAGTTTTGAATTTTTCTGGATTTCATAATAATTGCATAAATATAATGAGGAGCGCTTCCTCTTTTCACTGTTACCCATTTGGGTGTCTGCTGGCCTCTCTGACATTTTTCAGCCATGTCTGTATAGGCACATACCACAGAGCAGAGAATAGAACCTGCAGCCTTTACATGGGAATGAGCACAAGCCTTTCTTTCTACAGAAAGTTTTTAAAAAGTCTTGGACGAAGGTGTCTGGATTTTAGAATAGTCTGGAATTAGGCTGTCTGTATAAGGAATATTCGACCTGTATATAATAAAGCCAATTTCTTTATGCATAGTTGTGGTCTTCCTAGAAGTATCTCCCTACCTACCGGGGTGGCGCCCAGGAGTACACCTCCAGGCGTGCGCCCCCACTTACAGGTGCCGCTCCCCACCCAGAGCAATTTCTTCCCTCTGAGAAGGGGCGGGAGCCTCTTGATAGCTGCTCTGCTCTAGGAAGTGACTTGCGTGGCTATTTCAAGCCACAAAACCTACTTCCTGCAGTGGCTTTGCACTCCCATTCTCTGGGAAGGGAGTGTGGTTGGTGGGGGGGACAGCCAGTGTCGCCGCCGCCACCACCACCCCAAGCCTATTGCCCAGGGAATTTGCACTTTTTGCCTCCTCCCCAGTCTGCCACTGCTAGCTGCTATTGGAAAAATGTTAAACAATTCTGGAATTTTGGTCTAAAACATAAGAACATAAGAAGAGCCCTGCTGGATCAGGCCAAAGGCCCATCTAGTCCAGGTTCCTGTATCTCACAGCGGCCCACCAGGTGCCCCAGGGAGGCATGAGACAACAAGATGCTTGCATCCTGTTGCCACTCCCTTGCACACGGTACCAGTAGCCCACCACCTTTGTAAGGAGGTTGCACAATCCATCATTGCCTATAGCCCATGATGGACCTTTCCTCCAGAAATCCGTCCAATCCCCTCTTAAAGGCATCAAGACCAGATGCCATCACCACCTCCTGTGGCAAAGAGTTCCACAGATTAACTACCCGCTGAGTAAAAAAGTACTTCCTTTTATCTGTTTTAACTCTCCCAACCCTCAGTTTTAGCGGATGTCCCCTGGTTCTGGTGTTTTGAGAGAGGGAAAAGAACATCCCTCTATCAACTCTATCCCTTCCATGCATAATTTTGTATGTCTCAATCATGTCCCCCCCCCAGGCGCCTTTTTTCTAGGCTGAAGAGCCCCAAATGCTGCAGTCTTTCTTCATAAGGGAGGTGCCCCAGCCCCGTAATCATTTTTGTCACTTTCTTCTGCACCAGCAAAGCTCTTAGTAATCTCTTAATCAGGAGGCCAAGACAAATAACAGATACTTAAAAAAAAAAAAACCTTGCTGTTTTTTTTTTTAAAAAAATCTACATTTTTTTCTTCTCCAAAATGTGGCAAGTTTCTAAAGCCACTCATTGAATTCAGTGGAACGTGCTTCCCAAATAAATATGCATAGACTTGCGTTGTTGCAGACGGCATCCATTTCTCTCCATCATGTTTCCCTGTTTGTGCTGCCACTTTTCTCCATCAGGGCAACCCGGTGTTTGTGCATGCTGGCCCATTTGCCAACATTGCCCACGGCAACTCATCCGTCCTGGCAGACAAGATTGCCCTGAAGCTAGTTGGCAAGGAAGGCTTTGTCGGTAAGTCTCTCTGTGCATTGTCTGTTTTTGAAGAAAACAGATTCAGTGTGTATATATTGCATACACATGGAACTTGGTTATGAAGAAATGGAACCAGGGAATGAAAATGAGAACTCAGTCCTAACCTGGAGTTAGGCCGGCACAGTTAGGCCAGCAAAGTTTGGCCGGCCAGGGAACACCGTAAAGTATGTTTGGACCACTCTTGGAGTCAGAGAGGCCTGCACACAGACATGCGCTCTCTGATTCCATTCCCTGATTCCGAGAGTGGTCCAAATGCGCTTTACAGTGGCCCTTGTGCAGGGCAAGCTTTGCTGGCCCAAGTGTGCCGGCCTAACTCCAGGTTAGGATTGTGCTCTGAGAAAATAATGGCTTCAGCAGTGGGTGGGTACGTGTGCAAATAAAATTCTGTGGGGAGGGTGTTTAAAGTGTCAAGGGTGTTTCGGGAGGGGAGGCTTCTGTGGGAGTGTGGAAGGTATTATGGGGCCTATTACTCCCTTTTCTTAAAGGAGTGTGAGGTGAGGCTCTGTGTGAGGTAGAGCAAACCCTGTGGATAGAAACTAAACTAGTTGACGAAAGTGTCAGGAAGTATTCCATCTCCTCCTTCCCCCAGTTCTGGTGGTGACCGAGGGGTATTTGAAAATTGTGATTTATTTTTTTTCACTGATTTCATGATTTGAAAGGCAGAAAGTGGCGTTATGTGTTTTTATTCTACGTTCTCATTTGTTTTAATTTTAAATGCTTTTAAAGTGTACTAGGTAGGTAATACACAGTAGGTGTCCCCCGGTATCCACTGATTCGGTATCCACGGTTTCAGTTATCCACAGATATCAAGGATACTGAAACGTCTACGAAAAAATAGGAACATTGAACAAATCGAAGGTTTCTGAACTGAAATGATTACACAGATTGCTTTTTTTACCTTGTTGCGGCAAAACCGCTGATGTTCCCCTATGTTTAAAAAGGCGTCCCTAGTATCCACGGTTTCAGGTATCCATGGGGGGAGTCTGGAAAGGAACCCTAGTGGATATCGGGGCATGCTGTATAAGTGATAGATGATATAGTAATATATATTAGCAGTGATATATAAAATCGTGTCAGCAGATGCAGCCATAGTATTATTTCTAACTGGAAAAGTAATCTATTTTAATTTTTGGAAAATATCTTAAACACCAAAATGCATGTTCTATGTTTTTATTCAGATATTTTCACACCAAAAAGGTGGAGGTTTGTGTTTTTATGCATTTTTAACAAAAATAAACACTCATGCCCAGGGAAGAGCTGGATCACAGTCGTGCTTAGTTGCAGAAGCGGAAAGAATGTGGGGCTTTAGACTTTTATACGAGACCTGCCATTAGTGTTCCCTTTTGAGCTGCGCAGCCGCGCAACTTTTCAAAACTTTTAAGCACATTCGCTATGCATGCTTGAAATCTGCACTTGCATAGTTACACTTCCAACAGTCTGAATGTGCAATCTCCTGCATTGTTAAAAAAAATGTCCGTGCTGCAGGGTGCCAGTGATACTGCAGAATTGTAAAATTCTCCTTCAGAATTAACATTGTGGCTTGTTGGACTCTCTAGAATGGATCCCAAACTGCATGTGTGTGACCCCAGTTAGAATTATTCAGATGAAAATCTCCAGATGAAAGAACTACTATAAGCTTTGCACTGACATTCTAAAAGAATTGTACATATATATACAATTTAATTTTTGTCTCGCTGTGTTTCTCTCAACATTTAGTTTAAACCATGCATAATCGTTTCCATGTGTTTAGTCGTTCAGTTCTTTGGGTTTTGGTTTTAAGTATATAACCATTTCTGAGCCTTCAGATCAACAAGGTGAATAAAATCAAAATAGCAGCAACAATACTATGTAAACTAAAGTCTTAGCTCCTTAATAATGTTATTGTTTTCATCTTTTATCCTATTTTTGTATTGTTTCATTGTCTGTAATTTTAATATTGAGAGCTGTCTCAAGTGCCCCAATATGGGGTGGAAAGGCGGATCAAAATCCAGATCGTTATTACTAATAATAATAGTATTTATTGATGATGATGATGATTAAAAACGCTTGGAGAGCATAATGAGTTTCTCATTGCTTTTTTATTCTGTCTGTAGTGACTGAAGCTGGTTTCGGTGCAGATATTGGCATGGAGAAGTTCTTCAACATCAAGTGCCGATATTCTGGCCTGCGACCCCACGTGGTGGTCTTGGTTGCCACTGTGCGAGCTCTGAAAATGCATGGCGGAGGGCCCACGGTGAGTGCCGAGCTCGGTAGCCGGGGAAGTTTGGTACCTGGGGCCAGTTCTTGGGTCATAGAGTGAGAAAGGGATGTTGGTGGATCATCCAGTCTAGCTCGTGGCTTCTCAGCACACTTGAGAGATGCCGTTCGGTCCTCCTTTGATGGGATGAAAATGCCACCCCACAAGCTCCATAGGCAGGTTGTCCATTGATGGATGAGATCAAAGCCCAGATATTTGTCCTGGGTTTGTCTTTTCCCTTCTCACTTGTTTAGAATTCTCTAGATACCTCCTGCCATCCATTGCACCATTTCTTCTTTCCTCCTCTAATAAAAAAGGGAGGGGATCATTCTTAGTTCCAAAGCTGAATTAAGGGAATTCCATAATTGTGACACTGCTACAGAGAAGGCTCACCCCCGTGCTTCCATCCCTCTAACTTGAGACTTGTAACTTGGAGGAAATGAGCCCTAGCATGGCATTTGCTTCCTCTACTGTTGCAGGTGTTTTCATGCTTCCATCTGCCACAACTCCAAGATCTCTTTTCTGGTTAGTCACCGACAGCTCAGACCCCAGTGTATATGTGGACTTCTTTGGCCCCAGTGTGCATAATTTTACATTTGTTGACCGTTAGTCTTATATGTGGAATCCTTCATCTCTTGCTTAGACTGTAAAGCCTACCCCTGCCTCTCTTCCTTTTTATCTGCCACCTGTTCTGAATTCTGGTTTTCACTTGGAGTGTTACTGGGTAGAAATTCTGTCTTTTTCCAATGGGAAGTGGTGTTGGTTTGTTGCAGTAAAAAAAAGCCTTGTCGCACCTTAACGGCTAGCAAATGGGATGCATCCAATGAGGTGAGCCCTAGTCCTTGCAGGCTTATGCTAAAAAAAATGCGCATGTTTGTAAAATGCCAACAAGACTCTGTTAGGATTCTTCTTGGAATCTCCAGTTCAAAATGTTCATCATTTCTAGGCAGAAGAGAGTTGCCTCGGTTTGGGTACATGTTGTCATCCATCCTCTGATTGGCTCCCAGCGCTTTTCAAAAGCCCTGCCTATTGCCGCTGATATGCCCAATCACTTTATTCACTCTCCACTGTGTCTTCTCTTTTCTGGAACAGCGGTTCCCAAACATTCCAGTGTGGCAACCCACCTCGTCCTCTGCAGTGGGTTGCAATGCTACTGGCTGGAATGACTTTCCAGGGAGTGTCCAGAGCCCTTGATTGGGTCATGCTGGGCTGGGGACAGATCCTGTTGGCCTCTGCGGGTCTCAGAATCTCCAAAAACTGGAAGTAGTTTTTGGAAGCTTCTGCGGACCATTCTGAGTCCCATAGAGGCCCAGTCAGCAGCTTGTCACAACCTGGAAGAGAGCTCTAGAGGTTCCTTGGTAAGGTTCCAGTTTGGAGCCAAACAGCCCCAGGGGCGGGGGGGAGCTTGAGACCCACTGCACATGGGCTCACGACCCACATTTTGGGAAGCCCTGTGCTTGCAGATACCAAATACATCCCCGAAGCTAATCGGCTCTTCTTTTGTGAACTCCTAAGAAGGGAACTCATAATTCTTTCCATAAAGAAGCTCATGAATGAAACTTCCTTCTTTGGAAATGAACTTGCTTTGCCCGGGGAATGCAGCTCTGCATCTTTCATGCCTTTTCTTTCTCTTTTCAGGTCACAGCTGGGGTTCCCATGCCAAAGGAATACACCGAAGAGGTGACTATGCTGTATTAATGCTATTTAATGTCCTCTGTTTTTGAGCAGGTGAGCTGCCCAGTCTGCTGGGCCTTAGGGAATTTCCGGTAGCAGGTCAGAAAGGAGTTCTTCTGGCTTAAGGCGTTGGCCGGGGTTGTTTATCTCATTGCTATGACTCCACAAGCAGAAAAGCCTACGCTGTTGGACATCCACCTCTAAGCAGTCTCAGCTTCTCTCATGCGCTAGGTGGTATACATAGGAAGCTGCTTTACAGTGGCGTTCCTACAGGGGGTGCAAAACACTAAGTTTTGCAGGAGCCTGAGCTCCTGTATAACATGGCCCCTGCTGTGAATGGCTCTGAAAGGGAGGGGGAAAGCCTGCATTACTCAGGATTTCAGGCTCCTGCAAAACTTAGTGTTCCCCCCCCATTGGAATGCCACCACTGCTTTATATTGAGTCAGATCATTGGTTCATCAGTTTTGTCTACCGTGATTGGTCAGAGCTCACCAGGGTTTAAGATGCGTACATGCTACCCTCCTACTGGAAAGTGCTAGCTCACTTCCCTCTTCTTTCGAGGGATAAGGATGGCCTATTTGGAACCAGTACTTACAGGCATGTACATGTCGTGCATCACATTTGACACACTGTAGAGTGTGCACAACCACGGTCCAGTATGTGCTGGTGCAGAGGCTGACCTATCGCCATCACCTGGTAAAGGGGAGCAGCATTTGGCAAGCTGCCTCAGGTGCCAGAGGTCTTGGCCTGGCCCTCACATGTTCACCAGACATGTGAGACGAAGTGCATGGACAAAGCCTAACGTGTCATGCTATTCATTGCTTAGTGCAGTGGTCTTCAAACATTTTAGACCAGGACCCACTTTTTAGAACGGCACGTGTGTTGGGACCCACCGGAAGATGTCAGCTGGAAGTGATGTTCTAGCCGGAAGTGCCATCATCAAGCAAAAAGTGCTGTCAGTGTGGCATATTCAAATGACACGCCGCGTGTTAGTGTGGGAAGATGCGGTCCTTAATGCACCCTGGTTCCAAGCTGGTTGGGGCATATCGCAGGTAGAAAGACTGAGGGTACAATCCTAACCAACTTTCCAGCTCAGGGATAAGGGCAAAGCAGCTTTGAGGTGAGAGAACAAACATTCCCTTACTTTTATGAGGCCCCTGTGTCTACTACTCCACTGCAGGATGCAGCGCATGCCCAGAGGCGGATCTACAGGGAGGGCAAAGCTCTAAGTGTTGCAAGAAGCCTTACCCTGTCATGTAAGTCCCTCCTCTCCCTTGCTGCTGTAGCCAGTAAGCAACGCCAAGATGTTGCTGTTCCCTGTGAGGATTGGCTAAAACGGTGCAGGAGAGGAGAGATTTCCACTGCAAGGTAAGGCTTCTTGCAAAACTTAGAGCTTTGCCCTCCCTTAGATCTGCCTCTGCACATGCCCCATTGGCACAGCTATGTCAGCCCTGGAAAATTGCTTAGAATTGCACCCTGAGAGTGGGTGGTTTGATTAAGACGACTGAGTTTGTGACAGAGGCATGACTTTAATGGAGTGCTTTCTGGCTTGCAACTGAGGGCGCCATCCAAACCTGGAGTTAGGCCAGCATAGTTTGGCCAGCACAAGGGACACCGCAAAGTATGTTTGCACCACTCTTGGAGTCAGAGAGACCAGCGCACAGGCGTGTGCCATCCTTCCTGACTCCGAGAGTGGTCCAAACAGGTTTTATGGTGACCCTTGTGGCAGCCAAACTTTGCTGGCCTAACTGTGCCGGCCTAACTCCAGGTTGGGATTGTGCTCCGAGTCTCATTTCTCCTGCACTGTCCCAGCAGCTTCCAGGGTGTTTATCCTTCACAGCGGTGTCAGATTAAATGGGTATGAAATGCACCACTTCCAGAGACTTCAGATAGGCTGCTGTGAAAATTGGGTGTTAATGACCAGCAACAATTCCAAGTATGTGTCATGAAGAAGATGAGATTTCACTTAGTGAGGGGAAAAATATTTTTCTCCACCTCTGATAAGTTGCTTCTGTTGAGGATATTGGACACTTGACTTCTTGTTTGGTTGCTTTTATGTGAGCTTTTCCCCCTTTCATAGCTCTTGTGAGTGAAAATTCTTTCAGTGCAGCTGTTCCAATTATGTGTGTGTTCCTTCCCCTTCAGGGAATTTTTTTTCATCTTTTTTTTCCTGTTAAGAAGAAAGTGGCATTTCTGAACACATGTGCTTTGCCAATGCACCTTTCCTCCCTCCCCTTCCCTCCTCAGCCTTGTGCTTTCATTTTAATGCTGATGTTTTTCAGCATCAGTTGTGTTCGCATAGCAAGCATATCACAAGAAAGACTTGATGTTTGGGAGAAACAAGCTCACCCCTTTGCTTTTCATTTGTTTCTCTTGTACAGAACCTTCAGCTTTTGGGAAAAGGTTGCAGTAACTTAAGCAAGCAAATCCAAAACGCCTCAACTTTTGGCATTCCTGTAGTAGTGGCAGTCAACATGTTCAAGTAAGTGGCACTAAGCCAGTAGCTGAGAAGTGCATCAATTTATTAAAAATATTTCTGTATCACTTTTTCTGTTTCTATATAAAAAGAATGATGGAACAAAAAACACATAGCAGGAGCCAGGCAGTCTATGATGGCCCCAAAACAGCCACTCATCACCCAAAAAGGCCTTCAGTAGTTGCCTAAAAACTGAGGGGGACAAACACTGTGATCCTAAGTATGTGGGCTCAGAAGGAAGCACCATTTAGAACCCAATTCTGTGTCTGTCTACTCGGAAGTAAGTCCCATTATAGTCGATGGAGCTTACTCTCAGGAAAGTGTGGGTAGGATTGCAGATTCAGTTTGATGGAACTTACTCCCAATTAGGCATGTAGAAGATTGTAGCCAAAGTCAGGCACAAAATTTATGGCTACTTAAGAAGAGCCCTTCTGGACAGGCCAAAGGCCCATCTAGTCCTGCTTCCTGTATCTCACAGTGGCCCACCAGATGCCTCAGGGAGCACCCGAGACAACAAGATGCCTGCTTCCTGTTGCCACTCCCCTGTTTCCCCCGTTGCTCAGATTGAGGAAGTGGCCCTGAATCAACAGTTGTGGAAGGCTTGCTAGATCTCTCTTATCTCCCCCCACCCCCGTGTGTGGCCATCTTCTGGGCAACCCTGAGGCTACAGTCACCAGAATCAAAGCTTTTCCTGGTTGTTCCACTTCATGTGAGAAGGGACTGTGAGGGAGAAGTCTTCCTCAAATGTAGATAGATAGATACCTTTATTGGCATAACAAACACAAACAAACATACACAAGGTGCAAAATACAATTTTAGGAACGTCCCCTAAAACACTAAAACTTTAAATTGGATTCTCGGGCTGTATTAATCTTAATTATATCCAACAAAAATTTGCCAAGAGCAGTCAAAGAAATCTCATCCGTCCACTGTAAAATAGAACTAAGATAGGCTTCATCGAAAAGCCAGGGCTTTTGTTGTGGGAGAGAGGCAAAAAATTTATCCCTCGCGGCCGAATGGAATGGGCAGTGGAAAAAGATATGGGGTAGCGTCTCTACAGCATTCATCGGGCAAGGACATAATCTGTCATTAAAGGGAATATTGTTGAATCGGCCCGTTAGCACCGCCGAGGGGATTGAATTACAGCGGGCCAAAGAAATCGCCCTTCTAACTTCAGGATTATACAATAGAGAAATGTAAACCGGTGGCCTGCCTACTACCAAAGGAAGATTCCAGAACAAAGGTGAGCAAGATCTATTAGCGGCTCTTAATAGGTCTTGTGAGTTGATGTCAGCCAGCCTTTGTCTAACAGTTCTTAGGGCAGCCTGGAACGGGAGAGTCCCTAGGATGTCCGGGTCTAGGCCGATCTGTTTGATCTTCCTAAGCCAACCATCAGCAGGGGGGCAGCGATCTTTTTTTAGGTAATATAGTAGGCTTGTTTGAGAGGTATCGAAATACACTCTTAGCCAGTATTTACAAGTTCTGTACCAAGCAACATTCTCGACTGGGAGTTGTCCCGTCTCGAGACATAAAGCCTCATAGGGGACGCAGTTTGGCATGGCCATGATTCTTCTCAAAAAGACTGATTGAAAAGTTTCTAATGATTTATGATATGCATTGATCCAGATAGGGATTCCGTAGAGGGCTTGGGAAATAGATTTGGAATTGAATATTTTGAGGGCAGCCGGAATTAGGCGGCTCAAATGTAGAAAACTCACTTGTGCCATATGTTCCTGAAGAGACTGGATGTGGGGACTTCTGCACATAGCCCTGGATACATTTGAGGCTTTGTCTTTCAGTCTCAGCCTTCCCATCTGCAAAATGGGAAGAATGGGCCTTAGGTGCACACTGGTTCTGAGAATGAGTGAGAAGAATGAGATGGTGGTGTGGGGAAACTGATGAAAAAGCCAAACCTTTCTATCCTAATAATTGTTGAAAGGGGAGGGGCATTTAGTTAAGATGTTCCCTTACTCCTAATTGGTCGTCTGTAGCTCTGACGGTATCCCAGGAAAGGAAAGGGCTACATACCAGGTACCAGCCCTAGTTTTTTACCCAGGGGGTAGTTAATCTGTGGAACTCCTTGCCACAGGAGGTGGTGATGGCATCTAGCCTAGGTGCCTTTAAAAGAGGATTGGACAGATTTCTGGAGGTCCGCTGCAGGCCATGATGGGTAGTATAACTTCCATACTTTAGAAGTAAGCTACTTCAGAATGCCAGATGTAGGGGAGTGGCAAGAGTATGCAGGCATCTTGTTGTCTCGTGTGCTCCCTGAGGCACCTGGTGGGCCACTGTGAGATACAGGAAGCTGGACTAGATGGGCCTTTGGCCTGGTCTAGTGGGGTTGTTCCTATGAGTACATATATGAAGAGGAGCATTTGATGGCTGTCAAAAAGTAATGTTGTGGAGAATCTTGACTGAGCACAAGTTTGTTTACCTCAGAATGCAGGAGCAAGGGAGCAGCCACAGGATCCAGGCATCTTGTTGTCCTGTGTGCTCCCTAAGGCGTCTGGTGGGCCACTGTGAGATAAGGAAGCTGGACTAGATGGGCCTTTGGCCTGATCCAGCAGGGCTCTTCTTATGTTCTTAAGGGTTACATGTTGTTATTTACCTCAGAATGCCAGATACAAGGCAGTGGCCACATGATGCAGGTATCTTGTTGTCTCGTGTGCTCCCTGAGGCACCTGGTGGGCCACTGTGAGATACAGGAAGCTGGACTTAGATGGTCCTTTGGCCTGATCCAGTGGGGCTCTTCTTACATAGTTCCTGTTCAGCCCTCTTGTTTCCCTGTAGGGGTCTGAGGACCAGGTCATACATGCAAGCAGCTAAATAAGTGGCCACTTGATATGTGTGAGAGCCATGTGTGAGAGTGGATAAATTCCCTACTTCTCCAGTCACACCATCTGTGAGTCCTCCTGGCCTTGACTTTGTTGCCTGAAAGTATGATACACAGTGACTTGATATTGCCCTGAACTGCCTGCGAGACATTTGCTGTAACAGCTCCCTGCTCTCTTGCCCCTCGTCTCAATTTTAACCTTGAGACAAACCGTGAATGCCTTGGCTAATCAGGCAGAACTTTTTCAGACTTGCCAGCTGAGCCAAGGAAGGTGACGGAGGGAAGGCATGAAGATTAAGTGCTTAATGGTTTGCAGCAAGCATTAATAGAGTAAAAATTAAATCACTCTCTCCAGCATTAAGAGTGTCATTAATTTATGGTTTATATCATCCTTGGCTCTCTGTAGCTGAGCTGGTTTCCATAGTTTTTTCTATTCCTATTACAGATGCATGTCCCAAATGCTGGTGTGAATGTAACATTTCCCAATCTTCTAACCTTGGTTAACAAACTGGGAGCCGCCTAACTATGCTCTCTCCTAGCCCTCCCCCTTCCACCTATGCACATTTTCCCTTCCCTTTTCAATGTTAATCATGACAATTCTTGTACAACTCTTCTTTCAATAGCAGAGAGAACCCCTTTTGGAGCCCAATATTATTTTGCATTATGAGAATGGGGGGAAAATGATGGCCTTTACTGGGAAGACGAGCTTCACTTTAAAAAATATGGTGAAGACTTTTCAGGAGCAAGTTCACTTATGAACTGAATATAAGAACATAAGAAGAGCCCTGCTGGATCAAGCCAAGGCCCATCTAGTCCAGCTTCCTGTATCTCACAGCAGCTCACCAGGTGCCCCAGGGAGGCACGAGACAACAAGATGCTTGCATCCTGTTGCCACTCCCTTGCACTCAGTACCCTGAAGTAGCCTACTACTAATGTAAGGAGGTTGCACAATCCATCATGGCTATAGGCTACGATGGACTTTTCTTCCAGAAATCCATCCAATCCCCTCTTAAAGGCATCTAGGCCAGATGCCATCACCACCTCTTGTGGCAAAGAGTTCCACAGTTTAACTACCCGCAGGGTAAAAAAGTATTTCCTTTTCTCTCCCAACCCTCAGTTTTAGCGAATGTCCCCTGGTTCTGGTGTTTTGAGAGAGGGAAAAGAACATCCCTCTATTGACTCTATCCCTTCCGTGCATTATTTTGTATGTCTCAATCATATCCCCCCTCAGGAGCCTTTTTTCTAGGCTGAAGAGCCCCAAACACTGCAGTCTTTCTTCATAAGGGAGGTGCCCTAGCCCCGTAATCTTTTTCGTCGCTCTCCTCTGTACCTTTTCCAGCTCCACTATGTCCTTTTTGAGGTGCGGCGACCAGAACTGTACACAATATTTATGGCCTTACCATCGATTTGTACAATGGCATGATAATATTGGCTGTTTTATTCTCAACCCCTTTTTTTAATGACCCCAAGCATGGAATTGGCCTTCTTAATTGCTGACGCACACTGGGTCGATACCTTCATTGAACTGTCCACCAGCACCCCAAGATCACTCTCTTGAGTTGTCACAGACAGCTCAGAACCCATTAGCCTATAGGTGAAGTTTTGGGTTTTTGCCCCAATGTGCATCACTTTACATTTGTCTATGTTGAAACACATCTGCCATTTGGCTGCCCATTCCCCCAACTTGGAGAGGTCTTTCTGGAGCTCTTCACAATCCCTTCTGGTCTTTACCACCCGGAAAAGTTTTGTGTCATCCGCAAACTTGGCCACCTCGCTGCTTATCCCTGTCTCCAGGTCATTTATGAACAAGTTGAAAAGCACGGGCCCCAAGACAGATCCCTGGGGCACTCCACTTTTCACCTCTCTCCATTGTGAAAATTGCCCATTGACCCCCAGTCTCTGTTTCCTGGCCCTCAACCAATTCTGAATTCATAACAGAGCCGACAGCTTTTATATGCTGCACGTGTCAATTTTATTACCATTTATTAATTTTTTGTTTTGTTGCCTGCTTTGAGCCTGGGGTTGCCTGCTTTGAGACAAGATTTAGAGCGCAATCCTAAACTGGAGTTAGGCTGGCATAAGCTAAACCAGCAAAGTTTGGCCAGCCCAAGGGACACGGTAAAGTATGTTTGGACCACTCTCAGAGTCAAAAAGGCCAGCATACAGATGTGAGCCATCCTCCCTGACTCTGAGAGTGGTCCAAACATGCTTTATGGTGTCTCTTGTGCTGGCCAAACTTTTGCTGACCGAACTGTGCCGGCCTATCTCCAGGTTAGGATTACACTACACCCTTAGATTCTGAAATTTGACGTTCAGAAGGTTGTGTTGTGTTGTGCTGTTGTGCCTGTTTGCTGGGCTGTCTGAGCCCCAGGGAAATCAGCTCTGGCATTTCCTGTAGTAACCTTGTGTAAATGGCTGTCCTTGCAGATCTGATACAGAGGCAGAGCTACAGCTGGTCATCCGGATGGCTAAGGAAGCTGGAGCGTTTGATGCCGTGAAATGTACCCATTGGGCCGATGGAGGCAAAGGATCTGTGGCCCTGGCTGAAGCCGTGCAGAAAGCATCTCAGGCCCCGAGCCATTTCAAGTTCTTGTATGATGTGGAGGTAAGAATCGCCACTGCACCTTGCATGGCGTTTCCTGGGAACCTTCATTTGTCTTGATAAAATGATGCGGGTGGTGGGATTGGGACCGCTTTTCCCCTCGCGCCTCTTCCCTCCATCCGCCACGTGGTTCTTTGGAGTTTTAGAAATACTTCACAGTACATATTTTACAATGCATGCACAATATTGCAACCATATATTCTGCACCTGTATTGCAAATATTTGTGTTGGGGTCTTGCATTAATTGCTGTGCCTGCAGGAAAATGTAAAAAAAAATGCCCACTGCATCTGTAGGGGAGGGAGGGAGAGGAAGAGTGCTGGTGCAGGCTCTTGATGTAGCACAGCGGCGTCATGCAGCCGGAACGCTGGGCGGGAGGAACGGATGAGCGGCAGCCCGCCCGTTGCGTACCGGTCCGTTTTGCCGTCTTCCCCGCTCACCCGTTCCTCCCGCCCAGCATTCCGGCTGCATGACGCCGCTGATGTAGCATGTTGAATACAGTGGGTCCCATTATCCGTGGGCTTGGTATCTGCAGAATTCAGAATGTGTGGGTGCTGGACCCATGGAGGCACCCACTTAAAGACCTTCCAGACTTGACGGGAGCCAAACTGCGGTTGGATCTGGGAGGCTTTCCGAAGCCCTGAGAGACCGCGTGCAATGGCCTCAGAACAACCTCCGGATGTGACTAGAGCACAGCAGACTAGAGGTTTAAAGAGGCCCAGAACCCATTGATTCAAACATCCGTGGATTTCAGCGTCTGTGGGGGTTCTGGGAACAGAGTCCCCGCGGATACTGAGGGCTACCTGTACTTGCAAAGTGCTTCGTGTATTGACCCACACTAAGCTGCCCACATAGCAAGGCTATCGGGAAGATCTTATGCACAAATCCTCTGAGGTGCAAAGGGTTGGGCTACTTGTTTGGGCTTTGTCATTGACTGCACTCAGATGGTGGAACACTCTGTATTGGACTTATTGCTTCTTTAAGTCCTTCTATGTTCCTGCCTGTTCCTTCTGCTGTTTCTGGCTTCTCTGGTTTTTGCTTTGGTTCTTGTGCTGGTACAGCTTCACTGCTTGTTCAGTTATGTTTGTATAACCTGTATTTAGGGCTACCAGACAGAAACTGGGACAG